>VZSE01001564.1:2640533-2855533 GCA_013398275.1 Promerops cafer | reverse complement strand
AAAAAATGGGGGTTATGCTTCCCTTTTTCCAGTCAGTGGGAGCTTCGCCAGCCTAGCACAAGTTCTTGAATATAGTGGGTAATGGCTTAGGAACTTCAGCTGCCAGTTCCCTCAGGAGCTGCAGTTGCATCTCCTCAGGTCCCATGGACTCGTGCACCTTCAGGTTCCTGGGATGGCCTCGGACAAGATCTTCTCCTGCAGCAGGCAGTCCCTCATTCTCCCAGTCCCTGCCTTTGCCTCCTGGGGCTCGTGCAGTGCAGCTGGAGCACCTGTTGGTGAAGGCTGAGGAAAAACCTTGTTGAGCACCTCAGTCTTCTCCATACCCTGGGTAGCCTGGTTTCCTGTTTCCTTCCAGGGAAGGCCCACATTTTCCTAAGTCTTCCTTTTATTGCCAACATACCTATAGAGGCTTTTCCTGTTGCACTTGATGTTCCTGGCCAGGCTTAATTCTATCAGGGCTTTAAATTTCCTTACCTGATCCCTGGCTGCTTGAACAATTTCCCTGTGTCCTTCCCAGGCCACCTGTCCTTGCTTCCACCCTCTCTAGGTTTCATTTTTGACTTTGAGTTAATCCAGGAACTCCTTGTTCATCCACTCAGGCCTCCTGGTGTTTTTGCCTGGCTTCCTCTTGTTGGGATGCATCGCTTCTGAGCTTGGAGGAGGTGATCCTTGAATATCAGCCAGCATTCCTGGGTCGTCCTTCCCTCTGGAGGCTTTATCCCACGGTGCTCTGCCAGGCAGATCCCTGCAGAGGCCAAAGCCTGCTCTCCTGAAGACCAGGGTAGCGAGCTTGCTGTGCTCATCCTCACTGGCCTAAGGATCTTCAACTGCACTTTCTTTAAAGTTCATTTATGTGCCTGTAATTTAGAGCAGGCTTCTCAGCATACTCTGTAGTTCTATATAGTTTATTTTGTTTAATTCCTCTTAATTTTTAGACTTGTGGAATAAAAGTAGATTTTTTAAAATTCTATTTCTGATACATAGAGAAATACCTTTTTAAGATTTTCAAACTTGCCAGAATAATTCAAACACATCACTGTTTTCTGGATTTGGATCTTCATTTGGAGCTCTACTGCTGATAGTTAGAAAGTTTCCATTCTGGTCTCTTGCATGCTGAGGCAGAGTTTCCTTACTGTTAAAAATTCTCATAGTATCTCACCCAAATCTGGTTGCTGCAGTTGAGACTTTCTACTCCTATTACTCTCCATAGTAATGGTGGAGAACAGACTATTTTCTTCTGCGTCTTGTCAGGTTTTGATGGGCTTGAGGACTGTTGCCACGTTCCATCAGTCTTTCTCCAGGCAAAAGGAGGATGTGTTTTACAGAGTTCTGATTGTTTCTGCTGTTTCTCAAAGATTCAGCTCTTCCTGGCAGTGGAATAGCAGGAGTCAGTCACAGTATAGCTGCAGCTTTGCAAATACTAAATGGGAGAGAAAGGTGATTTCACTGTGCAGGCTGCACCTTCTGCACTCTACTCTGCTGCTTGTCTGTTGTCCTGCGTTGTCCTTACTTGTTTTCTAGCCTGTGAAAAATATTTTCCTCCTTATTTTCACTGAAATTTATCTGTTTTGATTGGTTCCCCCCCACTCCCTTCCCCCCCATTCCTCTGGTCTAACTTATCATTTTGGTCTAAAGTTTCACTCTTTAACATGCACTTGCTTCTTGTAGTTTCATGTTTGCATTGATAATAAACTTTTCTTATTGCCCAAATCATTAATAAAACATTGGAGAGAAGCAAATCCAGGACAGTCTCTTGCAGAACATCCATCCTTTTTGACAGTGAATGTTAATATCTTGTTCCTGAGTTCAGTTACGAGATCCCTCTTGGATTAATCTAACAATCTTTTCATCAACACCATGTTCCTTACTGTGCTTATGAGAATGTCAGGTACAAGTATTGCATTTCTCCAGTCTCCAATGCCTGTCACCTTTCCATGAAATAAAATAAAATTATTTTTATACATATATATATAAAAATATGCATTATATATATTGATTTCATACATATATCATTTCCTCTTGACAAATCCAGATTGATTGCTGTTCATCCCAATAACTTCCAGATGGTGACAGATTCAGGTACAGGGGATCTCTAGGACTGGAGCTTTGACCAGACCAGTGTACAATTTTATTATCTCCTGTTTTTTTTGAGTTTTTCTTTCCCCACCCTGTTCTTTCAAGTTTAGTACTAATTTGATCTTCAACAGTGTTTTGCTACCCTGCCTATTTTCCAGGAAGTCTCAAAAAAACCACCCCCCAAAACCAAACCCAGAAAATCAAAAAACTCTAGTGGCTGGAATTTTATCTTAAGCCTATATAATTCCTGTGTCCTAGCATGAACTGCATGGAGTTACTGTTGTTATGTACCCTTGTTGTTAGCATACATTTTAGTACTCTGGGAGCTGTTCTGGGCAATAGTTCTTGTATGTATTCTGCTCTGTGAGTATTGATTATTTAAAGTTTAGGTTTGTTAAACATTTTAGTCAGAATTTATTCTATCTTTAAAAGGGGAACAGTGCCTTTATCCCTGAACAGAATTTCCCTGCCACATTCCTCCTTCTCAGCCCCTCCACAAATTTGTTTAAAATGAAACAAATCTTGGGAACAGAAATTTTAAAAGTTCTAAAAAATTGAAAAAGAGTTGTATTTAGTTTTTATGTTGGTTTGCATCTGGTTTTGCCTATTTTTGGGGGAAAAAGGAAAAGCCAGGAGGGCTGGAGGGAGGAGAGAGGCAAATGAGCAAGGTTCAGTGCTGGCTGGTATTTGTCTTTGCTTAGAGTGTGGATATGCACGGCCAAAGCTATTTATTACCAACCACAGATTCAGGGTTGTTTTCTGAAGAAGAGCAATTTCAGAGTTAAAGCAATAAATTCTCCACATCTCCAGCTGACAACTTTTTCCTAGAAATTTAGTGCCTGAAATAGGACACAGTGTTCCAGATGAGGCCCAAGCAGAGCTGTGTAGGAGAGAAACATTTCTTTCCTGTGTCTTCCAGGCTGTCACTGTTGTGTTTACATCCCCAGTGCACAAACTTGTGTTGATGTATGTTGTTTGCCATGCAATACAAACAAAACAGCTCCCCCTCCAACTTCATCCTCTGCTGTTTGCAGTCACATCCTCTAAAGCAGGAGGGATACATTCCCTCCCACCCCCTGTGTGGTGTGTGTTCAGCTTGCAGGCAGATCTGGTCAGAAGTTGCCACATTCTGTTGTTCTGAATAGGGCACTAACATTACCTGGGCTTTCAGGCATCACATCAATGCACCTATTCTGTGATAATTATAATTATTATACAGGTAAGTGGGTTTTTTCTTATGCCCACTTGCTCTTGCTAGGCCAAGAAGGAGCTTGGCCTCCTGTGAATATTAATAGCTTTATGTGAAATTTATGAAGAAACAAAATGTTTCTGACTATTTAGTGGCAGTGTTTTTTGGTTTTTTTTTTATGAATCTTTCTTAGTTCCCTTTCTTGCTCCAAGGGTTTCTTCCAGCAGGATTTTAGTATCAAAGTACAAATAGCTGGACTTTGTTGTTTGGTTTGGGATTTTTAGGTTTTGGTTGAGGGGTTTTTTTGAGGTAAAATATACATCTCTGTTTCTAAAATTATCCTGAGGGGGTTTTTATAATACTGGAATTTTAAGGAAACTGAGAGGTCTCACATACAATTGTTTTAAGCGTAAACTTGTAGATTTTATGATTGATATATGAATTTACTCAAGAGAAAGTGAGAAAAATGTCACCTGAAAAATATGCATTTGGTACCCTTCTGCCTCTTGTTATTGACTGCTAATGATTCTGCTTTTTTGCATTTTTTTCCTATAAAAGTCAACTTACTGCTGCATGGAGCATGCAGAACACTTAAAGCACTAAAATCTCACTCAGGCAGCATGTTGAGATTTTAATGATTCCCTGACTTAATTATGGAGACAGTCCTTTGGGAATGAGGCAAAGATGGTCATTTCAACATAGGAAAAGGAATAGTGAATAATTAAAGAATCTAATTAAATGAGTTTCTTATGCTGGAGTGGATTGGAGGTTTCTTTTTTGCTTTTATATTTTCATTTCAAATGTTTCCGTAAAGGTTAAGAAATTGCATGTACGCTGGCAGGGAATAGTGTCTTCACTGAAAATTCTGCACTTAGTTTGGCTGAAGTGGGAAGTCTGCAATGAAAGTCAGGGTGAGTAAATATGTCCTGTGTAAATGTGAGTAAATGTGTCCTGCTGAGGGAGCCTTGGTCCAGCACTCAAATGTGCCAGTGATCAGGGAGAAACTCCTCCTTGGCTCACATGTATCTGTTTTCCTTGTCTTAGGAATACTGCATGTTAGTAGTAGATTTTGAATGTATTTTTTATGTTCAGGGAAATTTAAAAAAAAAAACAACAAAAAAAAACCACCTACCCTACAAACAAGCCAGGGAGCCGTTTTTCTTCCTTTCTTATAATTTCTGCATTTTTGCACCACAGAAGTTCGACAAAACAAGTTATACAGCTGGAAGTCTTGGGGCAACTGGGAAATGCTGGCAACTTCAAAGAGTCTTTCTTGTGACCTTTGCAGATGGGTCCTTTGTTATGCTTGCTCAGCAACTTTTTATTTCAAAATAAAACAAGTTAACTGCTCCTAATGTGCAGAGCTTGGCAACAGGAAAATATGCGGGCACTGGGTCACTCCTTGCAGCTCCCTACTGTTGACAGTGGGTGGGGGGAATAAACCATTTCAGAAGGTGATAAAGTGCTGCCTTTGTCCAAAGTTAAAAGTACTTTTCCTTTTGGGGCTGTGTCGTGGTAGGGAAGGTTAAATGATATTTTCATGATTGCAGTATCTTGCTGAAGCAGAGAGGCCTACTACCCCTGGATACACATTGTGCAGTCATTTATGGAAAGGCTCACTTGGTCAAAATTCCTTTTAGCCAAAAGTATCTATTTCTGACTCAAACCTAACAAAAATCAAATACTAATTAAAGGGTGCTGGAAAATGATCTGCTAACTACAGGCAAAGGTGTTGCATTTTTTTGTGACTGATGCCATCCCACTCTGTTTGGCAGCTTCATTTGCTTAAGCACATTCACTTCCTGGCACCTTTGCAGGTTCTGCAGTGGTTTTTAATAAAAGCTTTTTGTGTTGCTTTTATTAGTATGAGACTGCTACTGCTCCAAAAAAGAGACAGCAGGCGGGGGGACTTGATGCCGAGAAACTTGAAATACCACAAAGACATTTTCTGCTGCTGTTTTGGGTTATTTTTAAACCACTCTGAGACAGGGAGTTTTCCATCTGAGATGAGCAGGGAATAGCTCATCCTGTGTCTGTTTGGGGACTGGATGACCTGGCAGAGGAGCTTCTGAGAGCCACCTCCTTGATACCTGCTTTCCTTATATTGGAGGAAACCCCAGCTCGGGCTCAGTGTTTGCTGGATGTGTGAGCAGATTGCTTTCATGTGTTGGAGCAGAAGTTAACAGATGCAGCAGTGATTAATTGACCACTCAGGGTGAAGTTTGTAGCTGAATCATAAAATCCTGATGAATGGCATTTTGTGTTTCTCTTCTTTGAAGCTCACCAGGATGGGGTTGATCCTCCTATCACAGCCAGCGTTCAAGTTCTGCGTGTGGGAGTGCAAAACTGATACCAAACCTGCTTTTGCACTTACAGGGGTAGCTTTTCCTGTCTCTGTTGGTGTAATTTGCAGACACATCCAACAAAATTTCCAGATCAAAACTCAGTTTGGTGCCCTGTAGCACCATTCCACTGACCTCCTGGTTGCCCTACTGTGGCTTGCAGCAGCCAGGAGATCATGGTGAACTAGGCAGAGAGAAATGGTGAAAGCAGGAATCTGAAGGAAGTTAATATTCTGAATAGACAGTTTCAGAACACCACTGAGTCGTTCCAAGTGAGGGTTGAAAACTATGTCACTGTGATCTAGTGTCAGTTTGGGATGTAAGTTTTACCCCTTAAGTTGTGTGAAACCAGTTTAATGCCATTTCCTAGTGATCTTTGTCAGCATCTCTGAGACACTGGCACTCTACATGGCAGTTTCAGTCCAGGCTGTAGTGTGGTGTTTGAATTGCAGGGGGAAAAGGTAGAGAAATTATTTTTTAGAAGTGCATGCTTGTTGCACTTTCAGTGGCTCCCAATAAGTCCAGGGTTTTAGCAATATTATTCTTGGCAGAGGATGAATGGGAAGAAAGTTTTTGGTGTGTTTGCTCTGCAACAATTTAGAGGTTATATATCTTTCTCTTAACAGTGTTCCTTGCATTGGATAAATTTCTGGGGCTGCTCGGCAGTTCCATCCACAAACCCCCACAAAATCTATCTTGCAATTAGTGTGCCTCTATAAATAAGATACATCAGTACCTTTTCCTTAGTTGGTCATGAGTCAGAGATGAAACTCTCTACACCATCTTTGCAGAAGAGTTAATATTAATTTGTCACTGTGAGCTCCCTTTCTCCGTGTAGGCCTCAAACAAAATCACCCTGTTTTTAAAGTCAGGGTTGGTGATCTCCAGTCCTGGGTGCTCTTCATTCCTCTGAAGGCCTTTCTCCTCTGCTGGTGCACGAGCACGTTGTTTCCCTCTCCCAGTTGGTTTGCAGGAGGATTTGCCATGCTTGCATGGTGGCCTGGGACAGCTGCAGATCTATTTCCCCATTTCCCCTGTCCCTGAAGCTGTGGGCTGAGTGAGCCTTGAGTCAGCTTTTGAACTGTCCAGATTCACCGTGCAAGTCTTAAGGGCAAACAAAAACCTGCAGTGGTTTTCCTTACAAGTCATGCCTCCAGCTTGAAGTTAAAATTCGCAGACGTGTCAGCCATCCTCATACTCAGAGTAAGCTGGACCACAGGAGGTGTAATTTCATCAGTTATGATGAAATCAAAAAATGTGTCACACTTGCACAGAGAAATAGTAATTTTGCCCTTCATTCTGTGAGCTTAAAAGTGGCTGCTGCTTTGATCTTGTTTCAGCTCAGAAGGCAGGTGATGTGTCTTGAGAGGGCTTAGTGAAAAGCATGTTCCATGACTGTTTTCTATGTGGGTGTTTTGGGGAGGGTTTGAGGGGTTTTGGGGTGGTTTGGTTTAGTTTTGGTTTTTGTTGTTGTGGTGGTTTGTTTGGGTGTGGGATTTTGTTTGTTTGCTTGTTTTTTACAATTGTTATTTCTACTTAAATTTCCAGTAGGAAATTTAAGAAGGGTCATTTAAGAAGTGGTAAGCCTCTGGCCTTTATCACTGCATCCCTGAATTTTTGTCATTTCCAAAGCATTTTTAAGCTCTTATGTCCTAAAGAAGTCAAATAAGGAACAGAACATAACTCAGTACAATTCCAAATTTTATACTGTAAATTCAAAGGCGGTAAGGGGTTAGCACTGTAAAAGTGGTGCATAAAATGCAATTTTTTTTCCTGCTCTTTAGTGTAGTGCATACATCCCTTTCTGGCTGTCATGTTTCCCCAGTTTCTTTGGAATTGTTACTGCCAAAATAGAATTCTGCTAGAAGCAGCAGGTGGTGGGAGAAACTCAATGCAACAACACAGAAGAGCCAAACAAGCCTTAACCTTTCTTATTTTCATTTGCTATTGAGTGACCTTGATCTTCTGCATGTTTGGAGATGGGTCTATCTTATCCTGGACATCAAATGTGTGAACAGGAGCTAAAAAAGTAAAACTAGATGCTAAATAAGCCTTTAGATGAACCTTAAAAGACTCCTTAGAAAGTTTTTTATGGTTAATCCATTTTCACATTTTTTTTTTTTTAATTTCTTCTGCCTAGTCTTCTCCCCAAATACTATATTCATTAATTGTTTTTTTATTTCTTGTACATCTTTTTCTTTTCCTTCTCATTTCCATTGCTTTACTCAACATAATCCAAAGCAGGGCAATAGTGGCATTTGTTCTGTACCCGAAAACTCAGAAATTAAGAATACAAGAGTAGCCTAATAAGAATTGGTTTTACTTCTCTCCATGTGTTTTCCTTTCCTTTACTCTCTTCTATTTCTGGTCTACCTATAATGCTCTTTTCATCTTTGGGAAAATGTAACATACTTTCTTTACCAGTAAAAGTTGTCACAGTGACCTTCTAGCACTGTGTGTGATTAGAAGCCTTTTTGGATCCATAGTGATCTGAGAAGTGTAAATGTTGAATGTTTCTATGGTGTTCCATCTTACCTAAAACCCCTGAGATTTTCATAAATCCATTTTTTTGGCGTTTTCTCAGTAAGCCAATTTTTTCATGAGTATCTCATCTTTTTTTTTTTTTTTTCCCTAGTGCTGTATAATTGGTTTAAAAGTGTAAAAGTGGTAGTACTATCTTTGCTCTATAAGCTGCTGACCAATTGATGAATTAACACAAGTAATTAGATTGTGAACACCTTTTCCTCCTGTAACTTCTTGGGGTTTTTCCCAAATCCATCTCAATATTATATGCTAATGCTGTTTTGCAGTCTCTTGAATCTAGTTTTAACAGTGGGACTAGCATCTTAAACTAAAGCAAATGACACACTTTCAAGTTGATAAAATCACTTCCAGCTTCGTTATTATTACGACTTTGTGAGTAGATGAAGCTAAGCAGACATTATCCTTGTGCTAACAGAAAGTGAAAATTTCCCATTGTTCAAGTAAGATACAGTTTATCATTCTTTATCAGGACCCTATGGATTGTGCTGAAACACTCATTGGCATTTCATTAACTTTGTAATTAAGGGTGAAATCAAATAGCTTAATTATTTTACTGAAGTCTGAAAAGAAGCACTTAATGAAGATTTCCAGTACCCAATTCCCTTGAAGTGAGTTATGACATGTCTGGCATGAAAACCTTCACACTTTATCCAGCTTTCATCTGGCAGTGCCCTGTCACCTTCCAGTGAATGGTGCCACTTCACCATTTCCCCAAAAGCAGGAGTTGTACACATAGAGTTAGTTTTCCACAGGAGTCTGAATCTTTTACTCACACTTTCCTTGTAGCCTCTTTTCTGTTGGAGACTATCCCAGCCCACAAGCTACACAAAATCTCCCAAGTTAGTATCTCTCCAACTATAAGGGATCTTTTTTCCTTAGGTTGATTTTTTTTTTTTTTTAATCATAGCTAAAAGATAATTTCTCAAAACCGTAGCTCGAAAAGGCATTTTTCTCTTTCTGAAATCTAATTCTGGAGGAGTTTGGACTCTCTCTGTAGTTCAAGCAGGGATTGTAATCCACATAATAAAAACATCTGCATGTTATGTCCAATTGATTAATTAGCTGAAAAGATCCTTGGGATGAAGCAGTCTTGGCTGACAGATAAAATCCTCCAATTTATGCATATCTCAAGGGATTGGGCGAGTTCACTTATTATCCTCATTTCTTAGCATTTATTCTCATTAATAAAAGCTTGGGCTGCTTTCTACCTGCCTAGAATACAACCTGTGCATAAGGTGGCACTTGGGCTTTTGAGCTGGATATGTGCATGTTATTCTCTCAGCCAGCATTTTTAAAAGTATGCTTCAAGTATTTTAAACACCTAACACTTGATAGTGCATTGTTTGTATTTTCATTTAATGAGGTTATTTAGGCATAAATTACAGGCTCGTATGGTTAAAAGGCTTATAGGACATCACAGGATTAGCCAGCAAGCAGTGAATGACAGCAGCATTCACTTCAGCTGTGGCTCCAATAAAGTTGGTTTCCTGAGGCAAAGACTCCTGAGTCTTTCAAATCCAGATGGAAATATGCTGGGAATAAGAGGGATCCAGCTCTATTGAATTGTGTTGAATCTACTTTCAGTTCTGGTTCTGCTGTTTTTTCTAAGCACTTCTGTGCTGATAACTGCGTTCTGTCAGACAGGGGAACTAATGTCAACTTTATTTCACAGAGAAAGATCTGAACTTCCAAGAGAATAACTGCCAAGGTCATGCAGGCAGCTTGTAGGCTAGAAAGCAAAGCTTTGGGTGTGTTTTCTTTGCCTTTTTTTTTTTTTTTTTTTTTTTTTTTTTTTTAAATAGGCACAATGCAGTCTTCCATTTCCCACCAAAGCTTGAGATCACCGTCCTTCTTGAGGTACCTTCTTCAGCCCCCATTAATCAGCAACCTGGCCAGCTCCTCTCTCTGGCAGGACTCCTGTGCTGGAGCAGAGTCTCCTCTCTGCTGCCCTGGGCTTCCTTGAAGAGCTGGGCCAAAATCCAGGTGCCTGCCCGAGCGTGGCCTTTGACAGCTCGCAGTGGTGCCTTGCAGTTCAGAGCATGCTCTGGGCATCCTTGGCGTGTACTCTTTGCATCTTTAGAAATGTGTTTAGTCAAGCTTCTAGAGAACATAGAGAAGTGGGAGTTCACTGCTTCTGGTTCAAAACTAGGCATTGCCCAAGTGCAGCATTCCTCTTCCCACAGCTTTCCAAAGGCAGCATTACATGAGGCTCCAGAAGTCCTTCAGTTGTGGAGGGGGAGGATGGAGAGTCACATGGTGGTGTTTGGCTACAGGAGCTTTGCATGCACACAGGAACCGTGGTTTCACTGCATCAGGAAGAGAAATCCCTAAGGTCACACAACTGTGGCCTCCATCCTTCAGCATTTCTTAAAAATCACTCCAAAATAAACCACTTTTTAAACCTGGTTTGTTAGCTGGTGAACAGGAGACAAACAGTGCACTATGTGCTGCCCTTGGGACAACATACGAGGTGTTCAAAGTAGTTTCTGTATTGGAGATTTAAAAGATTATTTTTCTTTTAGCCGTGTTATGTGAAAACCAAAGCATGTTGCTTGCTGGGCCTCAACAACCAGAATTCAAAAAATGTCTTTCAAGTTCAGGGCCCATGCGAGACATCTCTGGATTTTATGTTGCGCTGAGAAGATTCAGCCTGATCTGGCTAACTGCACTTCAGATTTAAAATTAACTTAATTTTTACAACAGATTCTGTTTTTTTCTTCCTGGAAAGAAATGCTGGTGCCATGTAAAATACACTGGTTTCGCTTGGAGAGACTTTTGGGTTTTATCTGAAAGAAATCAGACTCCCTTAAAAAGCTAATCTTCATTACAGTGAAGCATGCTGCTAGGAATACTGGGAAAGGTTAAAAACAGCAGTCTTGAGGCAAGCTGCTGATTGTTCATATTTGTGCAGAAAAAATATGGTTCCTTATTTACTAGATGCTTGCTCTGTGTTCATCCTAGTAAAAGATCCTCCTGCAGGCCTTAATACTGCTGCTATTTTACCTCCCATAATGAATATTCAAAAGCTGCAGTCATTGAGGACTCAGGTGGCAAAAATAGTAAGATGATTGAAGCAAGCCTTGACATAAAAGCCTAAAAGTACATTTCCAACTACATGGAAATAGTGCCGATTTCCCCTTCTGACCACGTAAATGAAGTGCTAGAAAATCTCCTGTGAATTAACTGCCTGTTTCACACACCAGTGTGATTGCATCTTTCTTTCTGTATGATGTGTTGTAATAAGTATGTTAAAAAAAAAAAAAGGGAAAAAATACAACAGGGCTTTCTGTAATCCTCTCTCACAAAATGTATTGGAATTGAAAAATCGGTATAAAGGACACACTGTTAAGATATGGCAATGCATGCATTGTTTTCTACATAATGCAGTCAGAGTCTCCATGGTAAAAAGAAATTTTTATTTTATTTTTTTTGTCACCATCAGCAGTTAACCTAAAGTAGGAGCTGCTCCATTTCATTATAGGTTAACTGGCTTACTATACAAAACTAGCTGAGAGGCGTACAACACTAACACTGCATTTTTTAAGTAGGTTTTAAAAACATGCTTGAAGATCAGTGAAGACAAAACAGTGCAGCATATGTTATTGTTCTGGAATTTTTTTTAATAGAAAGCGCTCCTTTTCAGCATTCCCCCTTCAGTGGAGTCACTTAGACACTTCCAGCTGGTGGCAGGGGATACAGCCATAATACAGCTTTCTCCGTCCCAGCTGTCTTTTTCATTACGTTAAATGCATTACGATGGCTGCACTGTTCTACAGGGGCTCAGGTGCAGCAAGGTATAGGAAGAAATCTGCAACTATGTGTTTTTATAGTGACTGCAAGCTTCTGCGAGATCTCTGAATCCTGAATGTGTTCCTGGCTCTGGTCACAGATCTCCTTCCAATCACTGGAACATTTGCTGTAAGGGCTGGCTAAAGGTGCCCGAGGAAATCACCTTTTACAAGGGAGCATTGTTGTAAAGGATTTTTAATGCATTATGGCTCACGCAGCATCACAGTTAAAGAAAAACAGGGATTTAGAAATAAATGCTGAGGAAGAAACTGAGAAAAAAAGAAAACACAGGAAAAGATCCCGGGATCGGAAGAAAAAGGTATCTAGATCTGTGCCAAATTCTGAACAGGGATTCTTTTGTTTTAATTTTCTTACCTTGCAATTGAAGTATTAAAAGCTTGTTCTTGCCTGTAACTTGGTGGCTGTCAGAGTGATGTGTTAACATTGTAAAATATCATTTGTAACCACGGCTGTGGGGTTTGCAAAGCAATTGAATGTTTAATTGGATATTAGTTGATTGCAGTGATGATGCAGAAGGTGTGCATTCATTTCCCACTTATGTTACTGTGATATGCAAGCTGTCTGTGAGTTGAAAATAGTTTGTAACCATCAGTTGAGGTTTAATGCTGCACTTTATCGTAGGTTTAATAGCAAAGCATAGTATAATAGTTTAGTCTTACATACAGGTACTTAAAAGGGATGTGTGCAGAGGCAGGTTTTTTTTCTTTGTGTTGGGACTGTGTCACATGTTTGGCTTCTGAAACATCCATTTTTGGGTTTTAATGTTACAGAAATAAGGTGTTTCAGTGTTTCTCTTTCTTCTTAACCCTGAGGTGTTTTACAGAATTGAGCTGTAACAGTCTGTTACTAGCAACTTTCTTTTGTTAGGAAAATACGTGGCTGAGATTACAGAGCCTGGTTTTTCTCTGCTGTAGATTTGTCTTAGCTGCAGAAAACCCTTCAGCAAACTAGGATCTGAAAAATTCAGTAGGCACTGCATTGCTCATTGTTCAGGTCAGGAGCCTCTGTGTGATTCCAGGCTTACTGTTTCTCTCTAAGGTATAAAGCAAAATAGTTATGGTTTGTGGCATAATGACAGATAAAGAGGCCAGCTACTTCGGCAGCTCTGAGGATGTGTCCTTATAAATGACACCTTGTACTCTGCTCCACAGAAATAAGGCCCTGCCACGATTTCTTGTCTTTGGCTGTATTTAATGATAATTTTTTCAAGAACATATCAAGGAGCCAGTTGCCTTTACAGAAACCTGGGCATGTAGTATTTGTGTGTGCCTTTGTGAAATCCCCCTAAGGGGGGGATTGGATAATCTTCATATGCTCAGAGAAGCAGTGCTTCCTAAATGACATGTAGATTTCCTCTAACATATGTGCATCCTCTGGTTTGGTAGAGTCAGCATTTCCCTGCCCTTTTCTCTTTTTTCTCTGCCATGGCAGTACTATACATCATGAAAAGCACTGAGGAACCCACTGCCTTCTGTTCTAGTGAGCACGTTAGGGGACTCTTAACATGCTGCAGTACATTTGCTGCAGCCATCTACACTGTAGGTATTTTTTCTGTGTGAATGTATAGGTCTTCTGAATCATCTTCCAGGATGAAGGACACTATGAAGATAAGTTTCTGTCTTTGAGGTGGATTTTGAGGCGCTGCTCTTTGAAACCAGCCTGAAATAGTAATATTTTTCTTGGCTGCTGTTTTAGGTCATGTGCAGGTTTGTAATGTTGCTATCAGGGTGGGTTTCCCCCCAGCTGAAAAGGACCATAGCAGTAAGGAATTAATTGTAGGAGCTGTCCCCTCAGCCCATATCTACCTATGGCTTGTGAGCTAAAATGTACAGTCTGTCAGCTGAATCTACTCATGCTGCAGGAAGCCCACGTTGTACTTGATGTGCTCAAGTTTAACAATAGCATGCCCAACCAGATCCATGCGCTGGCTTTGTGTAAGGGAGCTTCCTCACAGCTCAGAATTAGAACAATATAGAAGGGATATGGCAGAGAGAAGCTCTTGATTCAGTGAGGTGAGACAATTGCTTTGTGGACAAAAATGCTTTATTGTTTATACAACACTGCTGTAGAGAGGAAATCTCTCAGCAACCAGAGTGGCACATGGATAAATATCTGCCCATTAATCTCAAATATATGGATTTCTTTCAGTGTTTTATTTCTGCATCTAAAGAATGGGAGAAAATAAAGAGCTTTTGCTCACCAAATGCTTTTTTTTGGGTTGTCTTCCCCTCACCCGCCCCTCTGACCCCTTTGGAATTTGGTAGCTTATTCCAGTTTCTTTCTGAGTTTCCTTAGGACTCTGCAGATTCAGGACAGGTAGAGGCCCTCTCTAGTTGGAGAATGGAACAAAACCCAGCAATTGCTTCACTTAACTCTCATGCATTTGGGCATCATTCTCATATCAAAGGCATAGTTTTGTTACCCAGTACATAGGGCGTAGGAAGTCCAGTAATTTGGTTTGCCATTTTGTGCTTTCCTGACTATTTAAAACATTTTCCCCCCAAATTTTCCACTATGAGTAGTGAGTCACTTCTTGTTCCTCTGCACCACCCACAAGCAAGCAGTACTCGGGGATTTTTTTGTTGATCACATGATACTGCACAAAGCTTACCCTTTGCTTAAGCAGCATGCAGAAATATTCTTTAGAGTCTTCCAATCACATTGGAACAACAAAGAATGCTAATGTTTCTGGATAATTTATACAGTAAAGAGCCCAAGGCAACCAATGGTTAGAAAGGAAGGCTGGTGGGATCAGCCAGTGTCTTAGTCTTGTGAGATACCAGCAGCAGTCATGCTGATTTATGTTCCTGTTTAGTTGGAGGATGGCAGTCTGAGGGTAATATTTCACTGCTTTTGACTGGTTAAGCAATTTACAGTGTAATAACATTCCTGTGAAGGCTTGCTTTAAGACTTGTGTGAGAGAAATGACCTTTTTAAAAACACACACAAAACAACAACCCGTGTTATGTCCCATCCCATTTAATTTCAAGGTGAGATGTTTTCTCTGTAGAGAGGCCCTATGGCCCCACCACACTCTTTGTTTGCTTCCATTCAGGACATTCCAGGCCTTCACTGAAGGTTCTGAAAGGTTCAGAGCTTATCCAGCTTAACTCAGACAAGAGAAAGGGATAGGGCCAGCAAGTGAAGGATCTGCATTATACAGGTTTCCCATTTATTCTGTTCAAGTTTATATTACAGCTTCATACAGTTCTGCCTCTGGATGGTTGTGCAGTGTCCTACACTGAAAATAGTTTGAGTACATCCAAGGGCAGACCTGAGCCTTTAATGGTATCACAGAACAAGCCAAACCACTCTTAAAAATAAGTGATTGGTAGGATAGCTTGCTTGATACTTGCCTGTGCAGCTCTGTCATGCATAGTTTGGTTTGTGAAAACTAGAGATTGTTTATCCTGTAATAATGTCTGGACAGAAATTGGTTGCTTAGTCAGTGCCTTTCCTAAAATAAAGGTGAAATCTCTGAAGGGTTTTTCGTGTTCTCTGTTTGGTACATATCAGAAGAGAAGGACAGGTCTTGGCACACAGTCAATGATTTATGTTTTATACAATATTTAGTAGGACTGAAGTGATTTCCATTTGTGTGTAGTGCTCAGGAGCTCTTGTGTTCTTTGGGAACACGGAATAATTTGATCATAATGCAAAGCCTGGCTGCTGCTGTCCCTGAGATGTTAAAGGCTGTTGCTGTCACAGCCTCTGCTGCTGCAAACTTGTGGGCAGCAGGGAAAGTAATCTATGTCCATGTCACAAATCCTGCTAATTTCATCATAAGGCTCACGGTGTTTGAAGGTTTTGCTGAACTCTCAGGTATGCTGGAAAAATTGCCTTGCAATTTCCTAATGGAAATGAAGTGAAATGCTGTGTCAGGAACGATCAGCCCGGAGGTGTTGCAGTTGCTCGTGTGGCTTTGAGGAGCTTGTGCATCTTCTGGGCTGGGCTCTGCTGCCAGCTCCAAGGGCCTGTGAGAGATGTCTTGGGCTGCCCAGCCTAGCAGAGCTGGGAACACCTCCCAGGGGCAGCAGGATCCCAGGAGGGCATCATCATATCCTCGCCAGGAGACTCCCACTTTTTCCTTTCCCCTCAGCTCTCTTGGGGATGTCAGATGTTTTACAGATCTCAGCCAT
Source organism: Promerops cafer (assembly GCA_013398275.1). Lineage (NCBI taxonomy): Eukaryota > Metazoa > Chordata > Aves > Passeriformes > Nectariniidae > Promerops > Promerops cafer. The sequence goes on along the minus strand of VZSE01001564.1, from coordinate 2,839,433 downwards.
GTGAAGGTTTTAGTACAAATGTCAATTTTCATCTGCAAACAAGTCTACCAGTTACTAGGTAAAGCTTTAAACTTAGATAATAAGTAGAAGTCCCCATTCTTTTTTATTTTAAGTAATTTCATAATTTTTAAACAAATCTTGATTAGAGATCTGTTTCATGGCTTCTGAGCAGTTGAACTTAAATGTTGTAGAATCTAGATAGGTTGAGTACAAGTGATTGTTCTTTCACTCATTTGTGTTAAAGCACAAACCAGGCAGATGTTGCTCTAACATCTGGGAACATGACCTATGGATAAGTGAAAAGATTGTGTAGATTGAGGGTCTGAACGAAAAACTGGTAAGTCAGTGATCTTTTCTAAGTGTGAGAAAAATTTCAGTCATGTCCTTGATTTTGGATATGATGCTCTGTCAGAGGCAAATGTAATGAAATAGAAAGATATTTCTGATAGATTATTAGGGGCACTGGTGGCTGGGATATCTACTAACAATGCTGAATTCTTACCAGCATGGAGCTTGGTGGTGAAAGAGTGTTTCTATTCAGCTGGAAAAACAATTCCTTCTTTGAAGATGACCCCTAAAGGAATGAAACTATTCCATTGTATTGTGTGGGGAGCACTACAGCATCATTTGAAGTGGGCACTGCTCAGTGTTACTTTCTTGTTTATAAACCCAGAAAAAATTTTGCACTGTTGCATTTTTATTTAGTCGGGTTTAGAACATTTACCTTTTCCTTTTCACCTTCTTGATGCCTCGGGGCTGTGCTGTCACAAGGGGTGGCCATTAGTCACTGTGCAAGTGTCAGTTTGGGTTATAACCTGTGTTGTGCCAAAAGCTTTCAGCTTGTGGTGGGAGGGGATGGGCAAGAGGAGGGAGGACCAGCCATGGGCAGCCTCACTGTTAGAGGGAGGTGGCTCCATGACTGGATTTACAGCTGGACTCTCAGGCAGTGTAAATCAATACTGTTGCTACTGCCTGGTTGGTATTAACACAAAGTCTTTTATCCTTCTGGTTTTTCCACCCAGGCTGGGTTGGTTTTTTGGTGGGCTGTGTGTTTTGTTGTTTTTTTTTTTAATTGAGAGTTGAGGGAAGGGGAAAATGGGATGGTCTTGAAAGCAAAACAAAGTTCGAAGATGGTTAGTGAACAGTGATTTAAGAAGAAAAAAATTCTTATATGATTATGAGTGTATTAATATTCAACCCTGTGCCAAAAGTCAAAACTCTGCTAATTTCAAGCTCTTAACTTGCCTGAATTGATGGCTTCAGGATAAGTGATGCATACTTTGATGCTATTCCCTTTGGGCGTTTACTAAATATTTGTTACTGTGAGCCAAAATACTTGTCAGCTAGTGGAACTGACTGAGTACCTGCTAAAATTGAGTGTTAGACTCAGTCAGACCTGGTTTGACTAGAACAGGGAGCAGGGGGAATGAGGTGGGTTGAGAATTAGGCTGTTGGTGGATGTGATGGAACATATGTGGACAGAGAAAAGACAGAGAAAAAATGAAGTATGAGTTGTAAGTTGTATTAGAAAGAAAAAAAGACAAAGCCTGAGGTATTCTCACAGTGATTTGCCTGAAGTTCAGACAATAAAAGGCTGGATTTGCTGCTACTCAGAAATCCGTGCAGGCCACTGTTAGAGTCGTGTCAGGGATTTTCTGGCTGAGGAGTGGGGGTACTGCAGAGCTGCCTTGTGAGGGCAGAGCAGGGGGCCCCCAGGCTTTGCTGGGCTCTGGGGCTCCTGTCCAGCTGGAAACCTCTGAAGGCACCCAGCACTCTAAGAAATGATCCCTTCCTGTTGGACCAGGGGGCTCTTCAGGTCTGAGCTCAACAGAGATGGCTCAGCTGCCCCACGCCGTTCCTCACTTCAGTTACCTAACCCAGGCTATACCCCTGGGTTTTAAAGCCAAGTCTATAGGTGCCTTCAGAGGATAATTCAGTGTGTGTGAGGCAAGTTAAAGGAATGCCCTCGTTTTCAAGGTATTGAGTGTTCTCCAGCCTTGCAGCTTCAGCTTCGGGCATTCTGCATATCAGGCTCTGGTATCTCTGGTGGATTTTTGGGCTCGTATAACACTTCCAAAATTATTTTTCTTGTGTCTGTTGCCTGGTGTGGTATGTTTGTGGAGTTCTGCTTGCTTGGCCAGTGCTGTACAGGTCAGTTATTAATTACTGACCACCACGGAAGAGATCAGCCTCTCTTTTTATTTTTTACAGATATCACTGTGTGGTAACTTGGAAGGGAAATTCAACATGATATTTCTTTTGTATTTATTCAAGGAAGACTAATGTGGAAAGGAGAACTAGGTTGAAATAAGAAGATTGTCTTGTTAATTGAAAAGAAAATTCACTCTGGGATGTATTTTATTTTTTTATAAATCATAATTTTGCAAATAAGCTGAAAGCTCTGACAATGTAGTAATATGAATTTGTCACATAAGATTTATTGCACTGAGATTTACACAAGCAGTTGCCTTTGTATTGTGTACAATAATTAAAACTTTGTTTTGCCTTTTTAGTTGCAGAAAGACATAGGACATATTGTACTTCATAGCTGCCTTCATCTGAAAACTTTAGACAACTTCCTATGATTTTGTTTTAAAAGCCTGAATTTTGTATTTTACCCAACATTTTGTTTGTTCAGGAGTGTTCTATTCACAGTTTTGGATTTCAGCTTATTGGGCAGCTGAATGCTGTGCTATCACAGTTTATTTATCAATTTTAAACTTCAGTTTGAGAATTCATTTCAGCATCTTTTATTTTTTCATTGAAAAATCATTCAGAATTAGAGAGAAAAGTACAAGATAGAAGGGTTCACTTGTGTTCTGATACCCTAGTCCTTATTTATCCAGTTGAAATCAGTGGGGTTTTATGAAAGAAGTTACATCCTGATAAAAGTGGTGGTATCCAAGTCCTCTGCTAGCACACGGATTGCTAATGAGGGCAAGCAGGAAATGAGGGTCTGTACCTTAACAGGTATCCACTGCCCTGTCATGGCATCTTACCCAGACACACCCATTTATTTCATGGGTGCCACGTGACATTTCATAGGGCCTGCTGGAGCTCCCTCAACATCATCTCTACCAGTGGCATTACACCTGATGTCTCTGGTCACCCCATCTCTACCAGCAGCCAGTCAGGCTCCCGGGTGTGCCTGGTGCTTCACCTGTTCAATTCATAATTTAAAATACAAATAAAAACCCCACTGTGATCTTGCCACTTGCTTCCCTTGTGAAGAAAGACACAGCTGGTCTAGTGGAAGGTGTCCCTGCCCATGGCAGGGAGGTTAGAACTGGGTGATATTTTTTATATTTCCAACCCAAACCATTCTATGATTCTGTGAATTGCATTCATGTATTCCACACTCATTTCTTATGCCCCTGTAAGTACAAATGCATAGATGAGATAAAGGTGTAGTATGCCAATTGCTTGTGTTTTTGAAAGCAGCAAAGTATATATGCTTTTTCTGGGAAATCCTGTCAGCTCAGCTCTGTCCTTAACCCTCCGGCCGCTGCCTCTTGAACTAAGATGCTCTTAAGTACCCAGGCTCTGCTGGAGAAAGAGAGGAGAGGCAGAGGAGGAGACAGGTGAATTGTGAGTGCCAGGAAAGGATTTCCTAGAGCTGCTGAAGTGGCTGTTTTTGCATTATGGTGTTTTCAAAGCAGATCCTTGAACTCTGATAGGCTGTGGGCAACTAGTAACTGATACAAATCCAAGTACTTGCATGGTTCCCTAATAGTGAGGAGAAACCACGGGGTGTAACACAAATGCCCCTCTGCACTAATGATGGTGTGGTCTGTCAGGCTGGGACTGGTGTTCTGGTACACAGCTGCTTGTGTGGCATCCTCGTGCTCTCATCAGCCCGAGTACCAATCCTGCTGCCCTTTAAAAGTACGGGATTTACACAGAGCACATCCCTAGTGCACGTGCAGGGCAGGAGCTGGGGGAGCTGGGGGTCAGGGACTTGGCTGGCACTCCCCACCTGCCTGCTTTGCACCAGTGCATCCCCAGCCCTGAGCCAGGCATCTGCAGAGTGTCCCTGCCTCCCACAGGGAGTCTTCTTCTGTGGCAGGGACCACCTACCCTGGGAGAGGTACGTGCTGCAAGGGGCTTGATTCCAGAGGAAGGGTGTTCCCTTTACAGTGGCTCCAGGAAAGCCTGGCTCAGCCCAGTGCCAGAGCTGTTGGCCAGGCTGGGTCCTTAGGGAGAAGCTGTCCACAAAGTTGTTAATGGTGTTTTCAGAAGTGCTGTGGCTGTGTATGAATATTTAGTTTATTCGTTTCTGTAATCTGCAGTGCGATTCTGTTCCATTGCTGTCATTGATTCCTAAAGGAATTATAAATCCTGTTTTTAATGAATGGACAATTTGAAAAGAACAAGTTGTTAAATCAAAAATTTAATGGTCTTTTAAAACTTGTCTCTTTTCCTTTAAAATTCTTCATATTAAAGTATCACCAGCAATTTCTGCATCACATTCTGAGTTCACAAAGCTTAGAACAATTCACAAGCCAGTGTGGTTGTTGATACCTAACCTTTCAGCTAGAGCACCCTTGTTTGCATATTCTAAAGAGCTTTTCCTAAAGGGAGTATAATAAATAGAAGCCATGTAACACTGTCCTGCATGCACCCTCTAATAAATGCTACTTTTACCTCCCCTCTTTCTTGTTATTAGAAGACAGAGTTATGGAACTCACTTTCTGTTCAGCACATTGGTTCATTTTCTGGTGAATTGTAAATGTCACGATGCAGAATAACTCCATCATTGACTTCCTTTAGTTAAACAAGATTTTCACAGTCAGCTGGGCTGTTGTCCTTCCCTGTGTTCTCTCCAGCTGGGTGAACTTGAGGACGTGCTCCCCAGTGTTCTCTGGGACCTTGTAGAAAAGCAGAGTTGTGCAATATCCATCGGATAGGTGCTCCTTCTGCTCCCCAACATGAGTTTATGGAGCATTTTACTAACAGAAGGCAAAAATGGAACTGAGGCACTGGCTGTAGTTAGCTACAGTCATTTTTCCAGCATTGAATCAGTGTCATATAAATACAGGCATTCAGAGCTTTAGATGAAATCCCTTCATAGGTTGAATAATTTTATTTTCTCCCACACAGTTTTTTTTTCTTTCTCCCATAATTGCATTACCATTCCTTCTGGACCCTACTGGGGTATCTCTGAAATGGCAGTCATTTCCCTTTCATTAATCACTGGCTTAATGGTGAGCATTTGCAACCATCCCAATAGCTGAATGAACCCGTGAGGAAATAGTGTCCGAGTGCTTTCAGTAACCTGTTCTCCTGCTCCCTTTGGATTGTATGAACCTGGCAATCACCTCTGGTGCAGAGGCCAATGTTTTCATGCTCTGTATGACTGTAGGAAGCTCTTTCAGACTGTAGGAAGAATGAATGCAGGTGTTATTCACAGAGAGACTGCTGGCTAGAGCCTGAAGCACAGGTGGGGAAGCCACGCCAGCGTGCTCGCTATGCCCGAGGGGATGGACGTCCCCAGAGGAGAGAGACGCACCAAGCACCTCATGGGGCAGCAGGGCAGAGAAGAGGCTCAATCTCTGTGTGAGTAAATGCAGCATTTTCCTGAAGTGCTGAGGAAGCCTCTCTCAAAACAGGCCTTTTTTTCTGGCCAGGCAGTAGCAGACAGTATGTCCTGGAGGGTGGCTGTGGACGGCTTCTACAAAACAAAACTCTGAAGAGTTAAAGCATTGCATAGTGAAATATGGCTGAGAAGTGGGTGGCAAAGGTTTCCTCTATTACATTTTTACCATCTAAGCAGAAAAAAACATCTTCAAGGAGAATTGGTGAGTGCACTGGATACCTGCAGTCCTAGTTTTTCTTGGCACTTGATTTAGTATGAAACCACCACCACTTTGAAGCTGTTAAACATCAAAATTCTGATAACTAAAGACTGCTGTTTTTCTACCAGTCTGAAAAGATTAAAAAGATGTTGAGAGGAAAACATGTCTCATGACAGTGGGTGCACAATCAAAGTTTCTAAGTAGGGCAGCCTGAGGAGCAGCCAACGCTTTTTAACAGTTATGGGAAAGTGTATGTTTTTTGATGTTCCTATCTGATATCTTTCTGTCTACCTTTTTTTGTACTATCAGACTGCCTGTTTATGCTCAAAGAAGGCTTAATAAATGTTTTGCACACTCAGCACACACTGCCCACATAAAAGAGGAAAAGTATGCTAACTTCCAAGTCATCCAAGCAACAAAAAAAGAATAGGGGGTTCAGCACTGACTCTTCCAGTTTGAACTTCAACAGTTTATTTAATTGCTGGGGTTTGTGTCCATAAAATATCTCCATGTTTTTGTTCTTGTGCATTTTAAGGATCTCTTTTCAAATGTCAAGCACTGGCTGTTTTTCTGTTCTTGATATAGAATATATTTTGCACATCTTGCATAAGGTTCATGGCTACAAAATAACACCTGTGCAGGGTTTGGAGTTTTGTAATGACTTCTGAGCTCCTGAGTGCTGACCTATTGGCCGTGCCCACAGCTCTCAGGTACATTTTTGCTGGTATCTTACCATAATTCTGGAAGGAGAAATACATTTTTTAAAGAATTTTGTGCTTTTTGAAAAGCTTTTGGTGGAGAGGAAGCATGCATGGTAACAGTTCTAATTATGGTTCCTGGTGTTCAGTATAAATATCCAATTTACTGGATTTTAGATTAATTTTTTTTTTTTTATATTATACCAGGCCTTTGATTAAAGGCTGTTTTAGAAGGACTGATCCTATTAGGTAAGTTGCAGATATATTGTTTATGAAGATTTTGTAAAGCTCTTTAGAATTTTTTCTGTTTCCCATCCAATATACAGTTATCCAAATCTTGGTTTTAGAAGTGCATGATTTTAATCTAAAACAGCCAAATGTAGTGTATTTTATAATGTTGTATGTATCTTCTTGTTGGCCTGTGTGCTTGTTATCCTTGAAACTCACTGAATTGTGGTCAAGTCAGAGGTCCAATTAGCAGAACCACTGAACATATGCAGTAAATTCAGCTTGAAAGGCCACATGCACAATCTGCCTTGGGTTGGAAAGCCAAGAGATGCTGTGACCAAACAAGATCCGCAGGGAAGCTGTTCAAAATTGTAGCCCTTTGTTCCCAACAGCAAAGCTGCCCCTTTCTCCTTGTTTACTACCAAATGCAAATGAGCAAACGAGGCTGGTGCACTTTCAAAACTAGTCAGTTTGAAGGAAGGTGAGAAAAAAGGAATGAAAGGATTAGAAAGAGCCTTGGTGTTGAAATGGGGGCAGCATTTGGATGGAGCAGCAATGGCAGAGAGGGAAGGAATGATTGAGGCAGCTGACCCAGAAGTTTATTTTGGCTGTAACCAGGTGCTGGAAGATGAACTCCTCATTCTGAGGAGCTCCTTATTAACTCTCAGTGTTTTCCCAGTGCCAAGTCAGTAGATGAAACCTGGGAGGGAAGGAAGCAGAATAGGAAGGACAAAGTCAGCAACAATTCATCCTCTGCTGGGGCCTGGGCTCCCAACCCTGCTGAGGTCAGGGGGCTGCAGTTGCTCTCAGGACAGTGCCAGCAGGCTCTCTGGGCTGCAGGGCTGATCCTTGGCCGATAAGATGGCCAAGGGGGCATCTCTCTCCCATGAGAGCATCCTCTGTACTGCAAGTGAGCAGGCAGGGAGCTGCCTGCAGGGCTGCTGGGGGACTGCAGTGGTGCCTGTGAACCCCCCCGCCCAGGCAGAGCTGCTGCCTTGGCTGGGGGAGGGATTCAGGCCTCAAGGTAGGCAAAATGACAAAAACCCTCGAGCTGTGTATAGCAGGGTGAGAAATTTAATTGTTTGGAGGACATCCAAGCAATTGCATCTGATTAAGTCCTTGAAAAGATAATATCTGTTACCTGGTTGTGTGAATTTATACAGGGAATATAGAGTACAGTGCTTTGTCAAGGTCCACATACAAAGAGTTAACCACAAATTAATCAGGGCTTGTCAGATTTAAGATATTTCTGGTATAACGTTGAACAATTAATGTACACCCACAGAATATCAATTGTTCCCTAAAATTGTAGTCTGCTAACCAAAATATATTCTTTTTAATTCTTACAGTTTAGGGGTGAGAATGAAATTCAGCTTAATGTCTTTCTGTGTGTTTCTTTTTCATTTGCAGTAAAATTTTCTCACATTTTCTTGACAAGTCAAAATCTCTGTCCTAGTTTTTGCAAGACATGCTCTCTGTGCCTGCCTGCCTGCTTCCTAGAAAATAGTTGTCCAAATGAGTTGTCTGAGAAAGGAGCAAAGGTCATATCCCAAAAAGGAAAATAAATTCACAGATTATATACATACTCAAACTTAAAAATATCTTAAGGAAAGACTGAGGAAATACAGGAAAGAAAAATAAAACTTGAGGGGAAGCAGGTGGAGATCAGGCAAAGCTAGCCAGCAAAATCCCTGCCAGAGCTTCTGTAGGCTTCTGACTGGAACTTTACAATACATTGGGTCCTCCTGTTTATTCAGTTTTGTCTGTTTTAGTTAATCAAAATAGCATGTTTTAATAAATCTGTGTGCTTAGTACTGGTAGTTGATTTCGTTAATATCAGTTATTTTATGCATTTATTGTTCAGATGACTATTCAGTCCTGTGCCTCGGATAGTTTTGTTAATGCAAACATAAATGGAATATATGAAGCCTTACGAGCATGAGGGCTGCCAGGAACCAGTTTTATTTCATAGGTAGCCAGTTGCTGCGATTCAATAAATGCCACTGTCTGTAGTTCTTATGTTTGACAGTTACAGATTAGGGCTGCATAGCTTTAGGGAGCATTTTCTAGCAGTAAAATTCAGGTTTCACATGTAGTGACCTTATTTTGAGTACATCCTGCTGTTTGGTGAAGAGACATTGGTGGCAGGAGAGGACAAGGGCAGAGGTAACTCGGGGGGTTCTATTAACCCGCCTCAGGATGACAAGATGCTCGTGTTGCAAATGGCAGACCCAGATTATTTAGTAGCAGAGCAGTAGCAATGATGCAGGGTTTTGGACTCCCCTGTGTGATGAGGAAAGGATGAGTTGTTTTCTGGGAGACTCTCTGCTGGTGCTGGATACGAACAGTGCAGTTAGGGGAGCAAGCCTGGTCCCTCAGCCTTGCACTGTTTGTGTACTGCTGATATTTTAGAGAAAGATTTTCTTCACTTCTGATTATATTAAGAACATCAGGGTTTCACTTTAACAGATGCTGCAGGTCTGCTTAGTCTGGTTATATTGTACTTGGAGTTTTCAAAAACCTTAGAGCCATGAGCCCTGTTGTTGTTGCCTTTCCTGCCACTCCAAAGGCAATGGGAGTGCACATGGGAGTCCACCACTGACAGCACAGCCTCCAAAATGAGGGGAATTCACCTATCTCATCAGAAAGGAAGGACTTAAATCTTTCCCTCTAGAAAACCTTTGCATCAGAGCAAGGAAAACTTCTCTTTGCTTTTAAAACCCTCTAGCTGCTGAAGATGTACGTGCTGTTGCAGTTGAAATGCATGGGAGAAAACAATGCTGTGTACTAGGCATAGATTTGGGGTTTCAGAAAAGAAGTATTTTGCAACTGGATAGATTGATCAGCTTTATGTGATAGCAAAGAAAAGCTTTGGGCAGCTTCTGGTTTTGAAATATTTTTACTTCTACTTTCAGACAGAAAAGCATCTGGTGGAAAGGTGCACTGTTGTTTCTCAGAGCTCACAAATGACTAAGCAAAGTGCATTATATCTTTGTTTTTGTAGTCATGGGTCTGGCTAGTCAAAGGTGCCAAATATTCTGGCACTAATCCAGCCAAGCTCCTAAGCCTGCACTCCAGCCTATTTGTAATTGGGGTGAGTACAGAGGGAGCACTGTGTACTTAAAGCTGAGACCAGTCTGGAGTGATGTTTGATCACTTTATCAGAAGAGGGAGTTTTCAGGAGGAAAGGTCCATCCTGAAATGCTCTGGGTTATCCCAGATGGGTTATCCCAAGGATGTGTGTGAGCACCCGAGAGCTGGAGGTGACGTCATTTACCTTGAATAGTAGATGGAAATCTGATCAGTTCAAAAACTTGGTATTTCAAAGACATTATTTTTTTCACAGACACTTTTTGAAAACTGGCGTTGTCAAAATTTGTACATTGCTGGTCAAACACTGTGAGAAAACCCTGAAGATGACAACAGTGATAAGTCCATTACATATGGCATGGAAGGCCACCTAGCACTAAGTCACAGTTGAAAATTTCATTCTTATTATTGATTTAATCATGCTTATTAAGCAGCTAATTAACTCATTATATGGATAGTGTTACAGAGGTATTAATCCTACAAGTAAAGTGTAAGTGTATAAATTCTCCTTTGGGTAGTTATTTGTATGCCACAAACAGCTGTAAATTTGGAAGATACTGACCAATGCCTAGCAGCTAATTCAGGCCAATTTTTTCAGCTAAGAGATTCTTAATTTGAAAAATACAGAGTTTAATATGCTCAAAGTCACAAATCTAGGCTCAACAAAGCATTTAAGTCACTAACAAGATGAACACACTCTGGAAAAATATGAAGAAACAAACACCAAACTGGACAACCCATGAAATGCTGATTAAGTTCTGAAAATTAAAAGTTCCATCACGTGAAAGCTTTGTTTTGGCATGTTGAACCAAAGGATTTTTTTGTTTGTTTTTTAGTTTTTTTGTATTTCAAAATTTCTTTGCAATTGCTTTTGGAAGCTGAAAATTTTGATTACAACATGTCATTTAAATTCAGAGAGGGATTGCTGAAATAATTTCTGTGTAATCCAGTGGGGTTTTTTCCCAGATTTTTTTTATTGCTGTGAGCAGAGGGGGCCTTTTCAATCACTCACGCTGCTCTCTTTGTGACAGCCCTTCAAATACATCATGACCTGGTGGCAAAATCAGTCTTGTGAAAAGTAATAAGGATCAACTTACCCTAAGTCTGCAAGTGAAATGAAACCTGAGCCCAAGGTGATTGCATTAAGCATGTGCTGTCATTCTTGTCACATCTGTGTTCTGGAGACTCAAATAAGCAGTAAAATGGTTCAGTATCAGTGACACTTAGAAGAGCGTGTTCTTGGTGACATTGCACAAGTAGAGCTCCTCTTGTAAAGCAAAGGAAATTAATTTTCTTAAGTGTTTTCCCAAATCCAGGGGTGAAACACGAACATCTCCATTATCATTAATCCAGGCATTTCACACCGTGTGCTCTTCTAGGACTGTTCCATTCAGCGCTTGCTAATTACAAGTCACTAAAGGCTGGGCTGCCTGCTGAACTGGGGTGAATTATGCATCTGCAGGTTCAAGGTCCTTCACCTTCCCAGCCCCTGAGGGGAAGGCTTTGTACAGGGGTAGATGTCAAGGGGAGGCCAAGGACCGGGGAAAACACATCAGTTCTGTAGGCATGTCGATTTACATTTGTGTGTTTCCATTTTTTCAAGATAATAGACAATATTTTTGTGCTTTGAAACCTTTTAGAAACTGATTGAGGTCAATGGAATCGAACTTAAGATGGCGAAGAAGACTTTAAAATCACAGCTATTATCTATTTTAATTTTCTCTGCTGGAGTGTACCCCAAAACATTCATTATGTGGAGGGTATAATCTCTGAACAAATGACATGGTGGAATTAATGAACAATTAACTATGATCATACGTTATAAACAGAGCTGATTAGAATCCACACTTGCCTGGGTTTTAGAAAGACTCTTTTTGACTCTGCTTTGTGTTGCTGAGATAGGACTGCACAGCTCTCATTTCTTATTCATTGTGTGAGCATAACATCATTTCCTTTGAGGTAAGGCTACATCTCTTAGTTTTCATGGCAACCAGACAAAGAATTAATCTAATCTGCAACTTACTATGTGTGGGGAGGGTAGGGGAGAGGAAAATAATGTGTTTTCCTCATATCCATTTGTCTAGTATGCTTAAGTTATTGACTTCCTCCTATGGCCTGGAGACCATTCTCCAGTATCCCACGTGTGATAAATCAGAATATTACAGAGCTGGAAGAAAGGGGATATCTGTCCCCAGTAGCTGCAGCTGCCTAGTGGTGTGTGCAGCATGGAATGCAGTAGCTGTGCTGTGCAATTTACTGTCTTCATTAAGTCAGACAAGAGTCAGGTGAACCGTATAAACTCCATCTGAATTCACAGTGGGCTCCTTGCATGCTATTTACACTTCTTTCCTCTCACTTTATTTAACTTCCACGTGTAGGTGTTTAATAAAGGAATACCATTGTAAATTACGATGCTTTCAAAATGATAATGTCAGATACTGTGGTTGTATTTTCTACCTTAAAGAGAAGGTGCTTTTGGCATTTTAAAATAGAAACAGGCCCTGAGCGTTCCTAATGTCATTGGGGACAGGCGAGGATTTGTTTCAGGAGCTGCAGTGCAGCACCAAGCAATGACTGGACATACAGCTTGATGATTTTGCATCACACAAAAGCACTGGCTTCCCTCTTATCGCCTCACTGCTCTGATCATCCTGAAAAGTGAGACAAAAGAAATGGCCCACTGTATACTGACCTTCACTGTGACAGCAGAAACCCTTCGTTATTGCATCGCAGTACTTGATACCCTCAAGGGCAATGCATTTGAAACTGGAAATTTCATTTGCAGGAAGCAGGCATGCAAAATTTCCATTACATAAGGAGAGGTGGAGTTTTACACGTGTACTCTGTGTGTGTTTATGCTTCTCAAAATATGTGTACTTGAGGGATGCTTAAACAGTAACTTAGAGAAGAGTTCTTTAGTCAGAGACCATTTTATCTGAATAATTTGTTTTCAAGTGATAAAAAGTTGTTTCTGAAGTAGGAACATGTCAATCAGTTACAGCACTGTAAGTGGGGGAATGGTTGGTTTGAATTAAACAAAAATGTGTTCAAATGGTACTTTTCATATGCCTAACATGCTTATTGAGTGTTCTCCACCAGCAGCATTCTGTGCTGGTAGGGGCTACCTGCCAAACAGTAAATAACTGGTCTGGAGGGCTTTTAGCAAAATCCTCAGAATTCTGAGGCCATTTATGTTCGTAATATTGACTGTTGTACTACAGGCTGTGGTCTCTCTCTTTTCTCAAAGGTAAATATGGGGGGTGTGAAATCTGTCTGCACTTTGTGCAGGCACTCAGCAGTTCTGGGACTGTAGATGCAGTGCCTTCGACTGAAGACTGGCAATGAGTGTAAATTGGCCCCAGCACCCTTGGGGGACTGTGGTCCTGTTTGAAGGTCACAGAGCACAGTCCCCAGCTGGGCATCACGAAGGGAGCCTGGCTGCAGAGGGCTATAGGGGGGCCTGGCTCACTGTGTCAAGAGGGAGGAGAAAATGTAACAGGTTTGAGGTGGAGGTCTAGGGGAGAGCAAGAGTATATGTACAGTAGGTAGCAGGCTTTGTCCTTCTTGGCTCTTTCAGCTCTCCACGGACTGGAGAAGAGCAGCTCCCTGGGCCTGGAATATCCCCTCCCACCTGCTTAATTTTAGAGCTGCTTTGACTCTGTTGGCTGCCCTGCCTTGAGCAGATTTGCAGTTTCTGACAGTGGTTGTCGATGTCAAAACTTGCCATTAGAAAGGATTTTTTTTACCTTCAGTAGGAGTCACAGTGAGATTTTGTTCTCCCATCTCACAGTATCAGGGAGTTCCAAGGCAGTGAGATTTGAGAGTTTAACACACAAGAATGGAAGGCTTATCCTAGTTGGTGCCTGGAGTCCCAGAACTTTATGGTTTGGCAGTGATTTGCTTTTAGCTTTAGAGTTCACTACTGTTCCCTTGCTTCTGTGGTGGATTACGCAGGCATCAGAACTTTAAACCCCAGTTATCTTTGTTTCCACCAACTTGATTGCAATTTTGGCCCCAAAACTAATTGTGAAAGAGCACTGTGAGTTTTCAAAATCTGACCCTAAAATGTTGCTGTCAAATCTCTGAGCTTTAACATTAAAATATTTTCATTTCCTCTTAAGAAGAAACTGAAGAAGAGCTGGTTGGTGAAGCTTTTGCTGCACACGAATCGTGAGTCACAGCATCAGTAACACCCAAGTGTGTGTGCTGAGGTACAAATGGGATGCCTGGGAGGGAGCAAAGGCAGGTGTGATCCGCCTGCTCCCTGGCTGGACGGGCAGTGCTGACTCATCAGGGGGTTTGAGCTCCAGAGAAACCTGCAGGCCCTGTAGATGTAACTTCTCCCAGCATTACTGACAAGGGCAGAAGGGCTGAAGACAGGCATAGAATCCTGGGACTTAATCTTTCATGGAAAACAAAGTCGGTCCTACCAGAGGCTTTTACCAATACTTTCCACCTTCCTCCTCCTTTCCTCCATCACACTGAACATATGTTGAGTACCTTTCTGTGTAAGAGTTGGCCATATGTTGAACAAGTCCTCTAGGAATGGCTTTCCAGGTGCCAGAAGATGCTCTGCGGTGGCAAATTGACAGGTAGACTAATGCTATTACCCTTTAATGATGTTTTAACATAAGCAGAGATTTGAAGAAGGAGGGCCTGAGGTTTCTTAGCAGTGGTACAAGAAAATAAATAATCCTGAGCAGTGGTTTAAAAATTCCCCCCTAGCTCAGGTCATTTTTATTAAAGAAGAGGAGAGTTTAGACTTAATTTGTTTTTATGTTGTGCCTTATGTGTGTGTTGACTTGTTTGTTTGAAAGGAGTGCTACAAGATTCAGATCTGTTAATGGTTAATCTCTCACCTCTTTTGGTTCAGATGTAAATAGTTCCATGATGTGTAAAACCTCAAAGAAACAGAGCCTAGTGAGCAGGTTTATCCCATTTAATATTTCAGGAAGGAAGAGTTAAGAGCTTTCCATTTAAACCTAGCAGCAAGCATACACATGACGAGGAAGAATCAGAATAGCTGAATGCTATTCTTGTCATTATTTAGATTTATATACTTATTATTTAGATTTATATATATTATAAAGATTTCTTGTCATTATTTAGAATCAATTGTAATGTGTGATTTCTTTGAATACATATCTTTTGCTTATAGAGAAAGTATGTTAGTTGCTTGCAGACTGTGTATGAAAAAGAATCAATACATTTAATTTCAGTTGCATCCTCTTTTAATACTGAACACTAACATTTCTCCAAGGGAACAAGTGATTCCAGGGTTCCTCAAAGAAGAAAACTGTGTAGGTGGGGTTTTCTTGCAGTATCATAAGAAAGCACCCTTCAAATGGAAGCTTTTGAGTGTATATATAGCATAGCAGTAAAAGCAGACACATTCCTGTGGGTGAGCAAATATAAACTCCTAGAGACTACAGAAACTGAAAATGAAAGCGGCAAATTAATCTAGAAACCTTTCTGCTCTGCTCCTGATCTGGCCCCAGGTCTTCACAGTAATTAGAGGAAAGAAGATTTCTGGGTTTTTTTCTATGGTTTCTTTGTTAGTTTATTCATTTTAGAATGAAAGAGGAAGATTTTGAATTGTTGCCTGATGTGCATTGCACAGATAACACGTTATTTGTTGCCTGTGGCTTCTCAGGAGACTGAGCAGAAAGCAGGAATAAGTAGCACATCTTGGGAGACCACTTTGGCTGCAGAACTGTTGTGGAACTCAGCACATCACCAGGGTTGTGGCTGTTCATTGTTTTGGTTGTTCGGCTTGGTGGTTTTTTTAAAAACCAAATTAGCAGAACTTTTCTTTACAGGGCTGAGTCTCACTTCTCTCCTTCAGGTTAGTGCAATATTCAGTTCTCGATGTCTCAATAAGCATAGGAAGTCTAAGGCAAACCATAATATTTATACTCCTTTTGAGAGTTAGCATTAGCCAGATTTTTTTTAATGGTAAATGTTTTTCATGCACAAAAGTCCATTATAATTTTTCTGAGTTTACATGTACGTGTGTGTACACATACAGAAGTTTTTGGGTACCCTCTATAGTTACTGCAGAACGCCAATGAAATGACATGGCCACCATGACATAGAAAGAGTGTTAAATATTTTTCAGCCCTGGATTACATTTCCCAGCATTTTTTCTGCAGTAATTTCTGCCCTGATGAAATGACTAGCTCGTCAATACCTTAGCAAACATCAACTGCAGCCTGCAGCTTTATTTTTCCATCATTAAACAATTGACAATGCATTCAGTATTCCAGCCCAGCTGACCATGAGATAAAGTGTGACTAAAAAGTAGATCATCTGGTGGATGCTCCAGTGTTTGGTGGGACACAAAGGGCTCCTCTCTCCTCTCCAGCTTGCCCGTGCAGCTCCTCCTGCAGTCAGTGGGAGCCGTGCGTGCCTGTTTGAGGCACGTTGCTGCCTCTGAAACACTCACCCCATTTCATCACTGGCACTAACTGAGCAATAGGGACATTCAAGCCAAGCACAGCCACTTCTTGACTGCCTGCACATTCAGCTGGTTGCAGTGTTAGGTTTAGTGGCTGAGCCTCTCTTTCACATTTTTGTGGCCCACACAGAGTCCTTGCATGGGGTGTCTGTGCATCATTTATGCTTTCCAAGATGACTGAGGATGGTATTATACATATCCATTAACTATCCAAGAAGGATTTTCTTCTTTTCCTGAAATGACTGCTGCCTTGTGGACACAAGCACCCCCACACTTAAGGCTTACAACTGGTGAAGGTGCAACTTGCACTGTTCACACCAAACCTTTGTTGGAAGGACCATCCCTGGGTGGCCGGCAGGTGCTACAGCTCCCATGTCCAGGTGGTGCTGGAGCCACTAGATGTGACCCCTGAACAGAGCCTCATTCTGTTTCTGAATGTCTGTGGGCACAGGAGAAGGGAGCACAGCCTGTCAGATTTCTTCCATGCTTCTTTCATGTACAAAATTCCAGAATAATTTGGACTAATGTCAGGGGGCTGAGCAGCTTCCTTTGGAAGGTTCCTGCTGCCAAATGTTTCATTGCTTTTCCATGGATGGAGATATCCTGTAACAGTAATTATTCAGGCCTTGTGTGGTTTTGAATTGTGGCTTTTGCCCTTGCCACGCGAGGGGCAGCGGAGATGGCAGTGGCGTGTCACGGCCTCTGTGCTGGGCAGGGCTGACCCCTGTTGGCCTCTTGGTTTAAATGTTCCTCTGTATCCCAGTGCCCGGGAGCTGAAGAGCTTTGCTTTCTGCTAGTACCCAGCAAGGGACCAGAGGCCTGTGGCTCGCAGGCCAGACACAGCTGGGAGCTCCTATGGATGTTGTGTTGTGGGTGTCCAGGCTGATGAAGACATTTGGAAACACTCAGCCCTCTGCAAAGAGTCAGCTCCTCACATGTGTGTGGGAATTTGTTGCAGCTCTTTTCCCAGCCAACCCTTTATTTAAAAAAAGCATTGGGACTGCATCTGCTGCTGCTCTAGAATTGCCTGTGTGTCCAGAACTTGACTGTCTCCACGTGAAGCTTTTACTCAAGCTTTCTGTCTATATTGTAGACTATATCTCCGTGGCTTTTTATCTGGGCAGACTCTTGTGTTCCTAAAATAACAGTGGAGTTAGGGTGGAGAGCCATGCTAGGAGCACAGCAGCATCCACAGAGCTGAGGTGGCCTTCACAGTAGAGTTTATTCAGGTCCACCCTGTCAGAACCAAAGGTGAAGATAGGTCTATTTGCAGAAGACTGTCCACTCTGCAATTGCCAGCTTACTGCAAGTGTTGACATGAACTCAGTTCAGAAGTAGAAATCAAGGACAGAGTACTCAGTTAAGAAACATTTACGTCTTTTTCTCTTTGCTGTCGTTCTTGTACAGATGTTCCTTCATTGTGGTTTTTGTTCAGCATTCTCTTTTTAGGGCTTATAAAAGTTGATCATAACTGGGAAAATTTCTTTCTTTTTTTAAATATGTGAGCTTCGTACAACCAGCTATACCTTTGCATTCCTGGATCAGTTCAGGTATCATCCAGTGGGGTCTTTTGCACTTTCCTCAGTGGATGGTTCTCAGTTTAGGTTGTCATGGGCTGATGAAGCCTTTGCCTTCTGTCTGGAGCCACAAAGAGACTGTGTGGTGTTTGGCATGTACAGCCTGAAAATGGCTCCTTTGTTACACAGCACGTGGATGTAAGAAATCACTGACAAAATGCAGCTAGGGTTTTCATATCCTGAAAGTGGACCCACACAGACCCAACCACACGAGGGGTGCCGATGGCAAGGGGGGCAGTGGCAGCGTGGCAGGCTCAGAAAGCTGCCAGTACATGCAAAAATTGTAAATTGTCTTTTTCCACAAAAGCTAAGCTTTGGCACTCACGCATGTGAATTCTGAATCAATCTGATTGATCTACCGCATAAATGTAATTCCAGTATGTTCTCTCTTCTTATAAAACAACCTCTGATAGCACTGAAGTGAATAATTCTATATTTGGCAATTATTTATTAACTGCAGATCTCATAAATACAGCAGATGCATTTCCTGGATGGCAGCCATTAGTGCATCTGGGGATTTATTTACTAGTTACTGAAAATACTGGACTGGAAGGGAAAAAAGAAAAGATACTGCCACTTCTTTCTAATTTTCACTTAATTTCTGAGGTGCTCCACAGCATTCCTTCCTCATATTTTTCATGTTGGAAACAACCCTTGACATCTCTCAAATATTTAGTTGTGAAATACAGGATATGCTGCAGGCCCTGCTTCTTGGAGATTTGTATCTGAAACCATTTAGGGCAGCAACCTCTTAATTTCTTTGAAGAAAAATAAGAAATCCTTGCAAAGGATTGTTAGTTGGTTATTCCTACTGTGCTGAGAGTGACTAGAAGAGAGAATTTTTAGAGTAGTTGAAAAGTGGAATTGGATCTGTCGGATGCCTGAAGATTTTCTATGATCTGTGTGAAGGTATAAACCAAGGGCTGTAGTGGAGCCAGGCACAATTCCCATGTGCCCTTAGTACACCTGCTCTCCTGGGCTGGTTCAGGGCCTCAGCTCACCTGGCAGGCACTAACAAATTACAGCTCCCTCTGAAATTTTGGGGAGGGGGAAAAAAAAAATTGCTCTGGGATATAATGGAACCCTTGCTGATTTTTGCTGTTTTGCAAATGTAAGTGTGCAATTATTCCTGATTTCAAAACTAAGTAGTAATAAAATGGGGAGAAACACCTGTTTTATGCTCATCTTGAGGATTTTGTTACCTCAGCAGCAAGATGCTACTTTATCTAGATTTCTTTTGGTTTCTTTTGTCCAAAACTAGTCCCAGTATGGGGAGTATTTGGTTTTCTCTTCCTTCTGCCTATTCTCATTCCTCTTGTCATCCATTGTTTCTTTTCTTTTTTTTTTTTCCCCTTAATGGCTTTCTTCTGAGGAGGAGATTTCCAGTTGTAATAAGGACAGGCCAAAAGGATGGCATTTGGATTTTTGTGTTTTTTTGCCTCCATGCCTGTGGTGAAAAGAGGGATGATTTCAGGCCATTAAGCATGCAATAAGGCATGAATATCTTCAGGCTTAGAATTTCCTCTTGCTGAAATTTATAGAGATTCAATTTTAATATGGACTTAGTCTAGGGAAGAGCATGTCCTTTACGATATAGAGCATTTTGCTTCGTGTGCTAGTATTTCAATTGTGAATCTTTATGGCATTGGAATTGAATCCCTCTGACTTCCTCAGGATGCAATGTCAGAGACAGGGTTTGCAGTATCCACTTCCGTTCATGGAGTATATTCATCTTTAATGGGAAAGCAAATACTGGGGTAATTTCTTTTGCTGTACATGATCTTATTCCCTCTGCACACTTGCTGTATGTTGTATTTTATATGTAAAGTACAACAGTTAAAGACATACAGCAAAATATATGCCAAGTCAAATGCTCGTAGAAAAGCACTTCTAATAGGCTTATGAGAACATACCTGTTTTTGTGGTAGGCTGTCACACTTGGTGTGTTATTGGCATTTTCCATGTTGAGTGAGACCAAAAGAAAATGCTTATTAGCAAGGGACTGAAATCTTAGAATCACAGATAAAAACATTCCACTTCTGTACTGATTGCTTCTAATCTTTGTGATAGTTGTGAGCTTTGGTGTCATCACTAGTTGAATATTTTTGAAGATGCTTTTTGCCTAATTTTGTTTTTAAAACAATACTATTTAAAAAAAAAATCTGTAATTGCCCCTCTAAACAGCTTAACTACAAATGTTCTACTAGTCATTTTGAGTTTGAGTTTGTAATTTTGAATATGAATTCATTTCCAGTCTTCAAAAATGTCTTGGGGCTTGTTAATCTACAGCGTGGTTGTGAATGTCATTTGTGATAATTTTCCGCCGCTGTTTCTTTCCAAGAAATATCTTAAATTTTCTAAGGGGCCATTAGGGTTTGATGCACGACAACAGACATAGCAGTAACATATAGCTCTTGGGTACACGCTTCTGTGTTACCTTTTGTGCAAGAAAACAGAATTGAGATGCAACCTTTCAAAGTGAACCACGTTCCTAAAAATAGACTAATTGTTTAAAAAAAAACAACGGGTGGAAGTGGACCCAAAAAAAGACCCCCTTTCTCTGCCAGTGGGTCTTTAGGCATTTCTGGTAACACTGCTTATGTACTGGCTTCCATGTGGGCCCCTAAGCTTGAGGGAGGCACTCAGAGAGGCTACGGCAGAATAATTTACTGGACATTTCAAGTAGCAAAGTGTGTGGAGTGTGTGCACCTTAGGGCATTTTGTAAGGTAGGAGTCTGCTGTTAAGACACATCTTTGTGTGCTGGCTGTGCGTCTGTCAGAGCCAGGCTTTTCCTTGTCGCATGAACTCCCTCCTTCCCTTTCAGTGCAGTCTCACAAGTCGAAGTCTCAAGGCCAAGTCTGCAAATTGTCCGTGGTGGAAACTTCTACTGATGCCTCCCTGCCATTACCCAGAATTCACACTGAGTCTGTAGGTTAATGGCTCTCACTCACTCATCTGTGACACATTAGGGGCCCAAGAAGTATTTGCTGCTGAGGTGATCTTTCCTTTTTGCTGCTGCTTTGAATGAAAATAAGTGGAAAATACCTGATATCTGGGAGTTGCTATAGAGCGGGCTGGGTCACACACAGGAAGATAAGGAATATCTGAGCACTAAAGGAAGGAGGGTCCACAAGATTGTTTCAAGTGAGGGATTGCCATTGTATGAGGGTGAGCTTGAAAAGGATGGGTTGCACAGGGCAGATTGCGCAATCCGCCATGCTGGAAGCCAGGCCTTGCTGAAAGCCACGTTCAGCCCCGCACACGTGGGCTGCGGAAATGCAGATCTGGCAGCACGAGTGGTTCCCCTGCCAGGCTCCCAGCCTGCTGCCTCTGCTCTGTGCAGCAGCCACTCTTGATCCTGCCCACCTGTGCTGGGGAGAGGGCGCTGCGGGGCACGGCTGGGACAGCACGTTCACTGGAATCCCTCGCTCCACAGCGGCTCTTGGGAAGTCGCTTGCCTCAGTTGGTGCTGGGCTTGAGCAGGCTCCCTCAGGTCAGTAGGTCCTGCCTACAAATGTGGGTCATTTGGCAGCTCTTCCTTACTGCTGGTGTCGCTAGGGATAACGCCGTGACATCGGTAAAATGGCTGCCATCAGCAGGGCGCCAGCACTGTCAGTTGTAATTAAAGTCTTTGCCCTAAATAATCCCTCCCGGACTCAGGCAACGGAAGGACTTTCTGCATTCCCCCTGTCTCTGCTGAAGTGAGTGTCAGCCCCCAGAAAAACACAGCTTCATGCCCTGGTTTGGCAAACGCTTTTGGCTCACGGCCCACAGGAACGGGGTGTGTCCTCGGCTCTGGAGGGAATCAGTTTAGCCAGGCAAGGCCCTGGTGGGATAATCCTTGGATCTGACAGGAATGGAATCACAGGACATACAGGGACTCTGGAGTGGGTCACCTCCCATCTGAAGAAGAAGTGAACCAGGTGGACAGTGTGGACTCACACAGTGATGGCGGTGGTCCTTTCTGCATGGTGCAGTTTCCACCAGATGAAAATGTCAGGAACAATAGCAGAATAGGGCAGTAGTGCTTGTGCACATAAGAAACCATCTCAGCCTGGTATCTGTCCTTTTCTGGGCCCCAAAAAAAGGGCAGCTTGGTTTTAAGCTAGGAATTTTTGTGTGTGTTTTGGATTTTTTTTGTGCTTTGGTTGGGTTTTGGATAGTTTTTTATTTTTTTGGTATGATTTTTGTATAGAGTCTTGATATAGCCAACTTGGCCTCAAAAATGCTCTGATTGGTTGAATCGAATTTTTCAGAGGCACTTGAGATATGGTCATAGCTGTAAATCACAAAAGACTCCAAACAAAAGAAACAAAAAAATAAATTAAAACCCCAAAACCAAAGCAAAAAAGCAAGCAAGCAAACAAAAACCCCCTAAACCTCCACACATCTTTTCTGTGGGCAAAAGATCCTCTTGGCTACTTTGAGCTCTACTTGGACAGTTTGTATCCCACGTAAACCTCTGATCCTGGTGTTTGCTGCTGGCTGGCTGCCTTTGCCGTGGCTGGCTCTGGGCTGACACGAGGGGCAGGGACTTGTCACCTCTTCTGCCTTTTGTGTAGTCACCAAGAAGTGACCTCAGTCTGAAGTCATGTTGCTTTTATCCCTTACACCATACAAAATGTAGCATTGGAAGAAATGGTATTTTCCTTTGTTCTTGCCCAGTTGCTCAGCAGTGGAAAGGGACCTCTTCAGCCAGCTGGAGGTAAAAGTGCCTTTTCCTGGAGGGAAATGGTACCACAGAAATGGGAAACTGGGTCCTGGCAGCTCTCTGGTGTCTGCAGGTGTTGGCTGTGGCAGCTGCTGTGCTGTTCTCTAGAGAAGGCTCTGTGAATCTCAGTCTCCAGAGATACTTTGTGTCAAAACCTGATTTATGCTATTAGCTTAATTTTGAACAGCATATTCCTCTTGCCAAAGCTGCGAGAAGATGAAAAGTACTTGGTGAAAAAATGTTTTATAATTGCATGTAGTTTTATGTCTATTGATTGTGTGTTACGTGAGTTTGCTGAAAGATCTCCATCAATGAATTCCTATAAAAGCTAATATCATACTGAAAAAATTGCCAAGCAAAGATAATCCAATTAGGCGGCTGCACAGAGCTGAGTTTCTAAATTATTGATATTGTCTGAAAATGGGCTGCCTTATAGTGCAGTAAAAGCTGCAATGTAGGTGATATATTTAGCTGTAGTCACATTGTGATATCACTGTGCAGTATTTTTTTTAAAAGGTACACAGAAGACATTTTTAAAGAGACATGGATTTTTTACAGAGTACATGCAGAAGAATATGTTTAAAATGAGCATCTGGGAAGTAAATAATAGGACTTGTGCCTGCACTTTTCTGGTGTTTATCTTCAGAGAGACGGCTCCTGTCTTTAAAGCTCAATTTGCCTGGTGTTACTGGGAAAACTCAGGCCAAAATCCCAATCTTCCACGTTGCAGTTGCCCAAAGGGAGGTCCAGTTGCAGCTCTGCATTTGCTGAAAGGAAGTATTTTTCCACTGCAGCTCTTGAAATAAATAAATAAATAAATGAAATAAGCCCCCACCAAAACTCTAGAGCACAGGTGAGGAAGTTGAGTGTCGGTGGCTCTTGCCCACGAGCTCGGCAGTAGAGGGCTGCAGCTCTGCTCGCTCCCCGCGGCGTGCGGGGTGGCTGCACCAGTCTGTCAGGCAGAATGATCCAAAACTACTCAGAGCTTTAGTTTTTTAAAGCTTTCAAACTCAGCAAACAGGCAACAGCTGTGGCGCACTGATGCTACGTTTCGAGGGAAGATAAGGAGCAGCTAAGGAAGAGTG
Organism: Promerops cafer; assembly: GCA_013398275.1. Taxonomy (NCBI): domain Eukaryota; kingdom Metazoa; phylum Chordata; class Aves; order Passeriformes; family Nectariniidae; genus Promerops; species Promerops cafer. Next base: position 2,815,791 of record VZSE01001564.1, on the reverse strand, counting down.
CTCCGCACTAATCCGATCTAGGGGCGATGTTAAAGCCGTGGATCACAGCAGCAGAGCCTGTGTCCAAAAGCAAAGGGACAAAACGTCCTCCACAGACAGATTAAAGCAGTGGTATTGATTACTGTCTCTGTTATCAAGCATCTGGGACACTAATCAGCATCTCAGTTATGCATTTTAGTAACGAAGGAGAGCAATGATTCAGTGGTTGGGAAGGCAGCAGGACTAAGTGGAAAGGAAAGAGAATCATTATGCTATCTGCTCAGCTGCTGTCCACAATGGAACATTAAAACCCATCACGATTGATTTTTGTTTTCTAAAGGGACTATATAAAATATTACTCCAACAGAATATCCTATTTTAAACTTAACCTGGGTGAGTTTACTCTTTCCCATATGTTTTTCTTGAAAACAGCTTGCAGAGGCTCACATACTCCCTGAGTAAAGGCTTTGTGCCAAAGTGGGAATTAACCCATTAGTCATTTAACAGTTAAAAGCAACTGTTAAATGTAATGTGTAAATCCCTATGAGATATCTCAGTTCAGCACTTGTTATTTGCTGCTGTTATGGTGGTGGTAAAACATAAATGGAGAGAAAGCTGGGTACTTGCTCAGATCAGATGTCCATGGCATGCATACAGAAGAAATGAGGAAAGGGGCTGTTTTGAACATCTTTGATGTTGCAGGTGAGAAGTTTGTCCCAGCTTTCAGCTGTCTCTGGGATCAGCCTGATGGCACCTAAATTAGGACCCTCACGCCCCTCAGTCATCCATGGGAAGAGAGTGACACCTCCAGAAGCTGACTGGGCACCACTTTAGAGTAGTTCAGGCAACCTCTCTCCATGCCCGTGGGCTGTTCCTTGCCTTCCTGAGTGACCTTGCCTGCACACCTGAGCTCAGCCAGGGCAAGCGTGGCTCTGTCTGCCTGGGCCAGACCTCATTCTTTTGTGTGCTGGTATTCAACTGCCCCCTGCCCAAGCTGTGCCAGCTCATACCCATGAGGTCAAATCCTGTCTGCCAGTGGGTATTTTATGGCCCTGCTGGCCTAAGAGGGAGCTTATCAGAATGTTGTGATTTATGGCTGTGAGTTTGTTGTTCTTTGTAATGGAAGTGAACACCTGGGCAGGAGGGCTCTAAATTCTGCTTGGCAGGGATGCTCTTTAAACTGCTGTCAGCTGACTGCATTGAAACTAACTAAATAAAATACCTACATAAATACAAGCTACAATTTCCAGTTTGCGCTTTCTGCAGAGTATGTCTGAAGAAACCAAATCTCTCTTACTAAGCTGTATTTCACTCTGCAGTTGTTGAGACCTCATTAAAAAAACTGTCCCAAAAGAGAAGGAACACTATTTTTGCATTTAATCCTCACAGGTTTTCCATACTTTCCCTTGGCCCCTATACATTACATAGCTTTAAAGGTGTCTTTCAAAAAGTATTGAGTACATTGTTCCTCGTTGCTAGAAATCTAAGCCATTTAGGGTTAGTATCTAGTTTACTGGCTAATTGTTATAACTGAAATTGCAGAGCCATAATTTCTGGTAATACTGGATGTAGTCAAGATAGGCTGAGTGCCTGGCAAGCTGAAAAAGCAGTGGAAAATCTTAGTCAAACTGGGGCTATTTGCATTAATTTTGCAGACATACCTGAGACTGAGTGTTCAGTGGCATTGACCTGTTGCTATTATTTGCATCTTTCCTTTGTGGTTTTTATCATTATCCATTATATTGTATTTTTAATGAAAAAAACCTACATTTACTTCAATTTGAAGAATCCTGAAGGGCTTTGCAAATGGAATAAATAATATTTTTTTTGTATATCCAATATGTTTCTGTGTGTGAAAAGTAAGAGGAGAAAAAGTAGTGTAAGAAACCTCTAATGTTGGCATTGAAAACGTAGCAAATGCAGCCAGGAGCTGAGGTCAGCAGATAAAGGCTGCTAATGTAGGTAGTTGCCACTGCTCTGGGAGCTGGGCTAGGAGAACTCAATTCCCTGAGCTGAAATTTTGTCATGACATCCTTTTACCTCCAAGTTTGCAGAAGGCATGCTGGGATCTTTGGAGGCTGTGCACTTCAAAGGGATATTGTGCTTCATCCAGGCTCTGAGTGGTGATAAATAAATTAATTATAGCAGCATAGAGACATGGGGGAACTTCCTGATATAAATTTACACAGCTGTACAGGTGTGTGAGCATTGGAGCAAGCTGCCCAGGGAGGTGGTGGAGTCAGCATCCTTGGAGGTGTTTGAAGTTGAGCAGATGTAGCCCTTAGGGGTGTGGTTTAGTGGAGGACTTGGCAGTGCTGGGTTAATGGTTGGGCTTCATGATCTGAGATCCTTTCCAGCCCAAAGGATTCTGTGATAGAGTGAGAGCCCTCTGCGCTGTGTATCCGTGTCCAGTGAGTTTCTTCCAAACAAGTACACACTTAACTCCCAAATCTTGCTGATGTTTCATCCTAGTACTCCCCCCTCTTTGTGTTTTCATCATTTTTTCACAGTCCAGTGATATTTTCCAGCTATCACAGCACTCTCAGACAGTACAGATTTACATGATGGGCTGAATTAAGGAGGAGGACACCACCAGGAGCAGCACATCCACATTGTCACAAGAGGCAAGGCTGCTGCCTGCCTCTTTTGTAAGCTTTTAAAGCAATCTTTCAGTTTTATATGCATATGGTAAGATTAGATCGAAGCACTAAAGTAGTCAATAACAAAAATAGAGGAGACTAATTGTTTACATTCCACATGTAACTCTACTAACAATCTGAATAATAAGGACAAGAATAATGAATTTTTGAGTCATACATACTGATGGGATATTAGATGTGTGGATGGTGCTTATTTAAAAGAGCACTCTTTTGCCACTAATTTTTAGGAAGTATGATTAATGTCAGTAATGACATGGTTTTCCATCCTGGAGCAGTCTGTCAGGGCTCTCAGGAGGGTTCATTTTAGTTTAATATTCATAGATGAACTAGCCCTTTTAGAAGAGCTTTTCTGCTTTTTTTTTCTATTTGCATTTCAAATAATTCCATGGAATTGTGTGGGAGCAAGAGAATTGTCTGCTGAATGCTGATGAATGCAGTAATATTAATAGTAATAATATCATTAGTAGTGGTAAGGAAATAAGTAAATCACAGAAATTTGCATGTGCCTTATTCTATTAAGTCCTGTAGCTGTGTATTTTTCCTTAATTTACGAGATGCTTATTGCTGTTTATTCTGAACAGAGAAAGCCCTCCCCTCCAGTCTGTGCACTGGCACCCTCCAAACACCAGTTATCCCCAGGTGAAGGTCAGCATCCACCACAGTGCAGGTTCATTTTACCAGGGTAGTATTTTACAAAGTGCTGGATCTGAGCTTTTGTGATGAGCACCCTCTTCTAGGGAGAAAGACGTTTGGTCTGTAAATCAGAAATGACAGTTTGTAACAGTGCTGTGAGATAGGGAGGGGAGGAGAGGGAAATGGAGCTGAACTCTACATAATGGAGGGACTGTAGTTTCTCATTACTGCCCCAGGAATCCTGATCTACAGTTCTTTGCTGATGAATGTCAGCTCTGCTGCCCAGAGGGCTTTGTATGAAGGTGGGGGCAAGATTGCCTTAATGCTTTGGGTTGGAGAAGAGCTTCTTTTTGTTTTTACTGTGGGTCTGCAAGAGGTGAGAGAAATAGTTTTATTCTTGTTTGTTCTTTGTGTCATGCCCAGGTGGCATTCCCAGTCAGTTCATGAGAGGAATTTATAAACCAATATTTTTACTAATCTGCAGGCTTTGTAGTTGCACAAGATGGTGCTTACAATCCAAATCAAAATGGAAGTATTTCTCCTCCTCTTCTCTGCTGTTAAATCTGAAATGAGATCCATTGTTACTGTAGAGACTACTTGCATGCTCCAAACTGCACCATATTTGTTAGTGTGAAATAAATCCAATTGAATTTGAAGCACAGGTACTAAAGAACATAAATAAAGTACAGTTTCTGATGCATTCATTTACCCTTTTCATGGTGTTTTTCACTTTAATTTCTACAGTCAAATAATTTATGATGCCTGGTAATTAAAAATGAGATTCCTTAATAAATTATGTGAGAGCTGGGTAAAATTTTGTGTTCAGATTCAGAAGTGCTGTGTCCTAACTTTGAGCAGGAGTGGTACATGTGCAAATCTAAGCAGTCTTCCATTATTAATGGGAAAAAAGATGGGTTTTACTTAGTGATTATACTGCTTGGAGTCTCTGGAACATTTTCCTCTTCGCTAAAGCCAGTAAAATCCAGCTGATGAGGTCCATGGCTTCCTTTTGTTTTACATTCAGGATCACACCATTCTCTGTGGTTTTCAGCAGCCATCTGCATGTTCAAATGTGTTGGACTGGGGAACGTTTTTGTGAGTATATAAACCCCACAAATTCTGTGTGTGTGTGCAGAGTATTGCTTGTCTAAACATGGAAATGAGTCTTTGAAAAGATCTGTCACATTTCCTACCATTACAAAAACATAGGTGAGTTATTGGAGAGATTACTTTAGCCAGAGTGGATCAGTGTTACATTTATAATGTGCTTTAGATGTCTTCTAAAAAAGCACATTAAAGTCTTGGCTCATCTGACGTGGCCTCAGAGTAGAGCTCGTTAGCCACTGGCCCAGGAAGAAAAGTTTGGAAAAGTCAAAAAACTTATGGAGGCTGGGATTATTCACAGAAGGTGTAGATACAGGATTGATGGTTTGTCCTGGCAGTTCATGAGAGATAATTACATTTTCAGTTAGCAAATCCAGCATGCTATTTGGATGCATTAATAATTTTGGAGGAAGCTCTGGGCTGCAACATGAAATACTGAATACTGAAGTTATGTTAAATACCAGTGCCTGCTGGGGGGGAGAGAATTAGGAAATGCCTTCTCTGTGTTATTAGGGAAGTTTTAATTGTTCATGTCTTGTTCAGAAATGAAAGGGTTTTATGGAAAAGGAGAAAGCTTTTGTCTGTGCAGGGTGCAAGATGCCCTCCTCCCTCTGATGCCTCCTCTTGAATCTGCAGCACAGCAAGCCAGGGATGCTGTTCAGTGAGGCACCAGCTCCTCTGGCTGCTCCTCTACAGAGTTTTTATTTTACTAAGGCTAATAGGTAACTTAGGGAAAATGCCAACTTATTGTGCTGTTAATTGAAGTTAAATAGGATTTTCATCAATCAAAAAAGGCATAGCTGTAACGGTAAAATATCTGTAAAATAAATAGATTTACAATGGAGGATAGCATTCAGCACCCTAAAAATAGCAGCTGCTGCCTCCTCCATTATGCAGTGTGAACATTAGCTAGTTTGTCCTGCCAAGGGACTGCTTTTTCATGAAGCATCCTGGAGGTAATACAGATATAAGAAATACTACTGCTATACAGTAATTTTAGAAGCCCTGTGAAAGCTCTTTAATACCAGATTTAAAAAAAAAAAAACAGTTCACAGAGAGAAAGGAAACGTGAGAGCTAGCTACAATAATAGCTACAGGCTTAAAGGTTCTCCCAAGGAAAAGAAATGCAGTGCTAAATAAGCAGGTTAGGAAGAAACAGATTATGGCCATGTGTGCTGTTGTAATTGACTGCATTATTCATGCAGTCATTCCAAGGTGTGTTTCTGAATCTGCTCGAAATGTTTAATGTGAAATCAGGTGACAGAAGCTTCATGAACCTGTTTCACTGGTGTGTCACTGAGAAGAACCCAGTGTTACTCTAACCTCGTGTAGTTTGAAATGCTTTTGGGGAAGTGCAGCATGATTGCCAGGTATGATGGAGTGTGATGTGCAGGAGATAGAGCAGTGCAAAGAGAGCTACAGAGCTCCTTTATCAAGACCTTTCATAGCTGAGGCTCTTGTATTTCTCTATGCAGAGAGCACTACATCTCTGAACTAGAACTGCTTTACTGTAAACTAAAGGGGTTTTTTTGTAGCTTGAAATAGCTGCTGTGTAGCTGGAAAGTATTGCACTACACCCCAGTATCATCCAGGGTCGAATTCCTGCACCTCTGGAAAGCTCAGCCTAACTTTAGGAGTCAGGCATTCTGCAGTTTCCTCTTGCCCTCCCATCTGTAATTCCTGGGGAGCCATATGAGGATTGATGCAGTCTCTGAAGCTGCCATTTTCTGTTCCTTTGTAGTTCTAATGCAACTTCAGAAAGCATCTGTCTTAGCTGTGGCCAGCCTCTCGTGTGTGTGAGACATGCAGAAGCAGTGCAGCGCTCCAGGGACAGCATTAATATTTAGCCAAGCTGCCAGCACTCCAGTGAGAGCTGAGAGATGCTTTTATACATCTGTGATGACAAATAGAAGTCCTGTTTGGAATGCAGTTAGCACAGCTGTCCTCATTCCCCAGCAGCATGTCAGAAATGATCTTGATGAGATCATTTTTTTTTATTCATCTTACTAATTTTCCTCTGTTTTAGGGAAATTCCTACATAACCCCAATGCAGAAGAATGTTTACTCCTTCCTGGTCTAAGACATGTTGAGGTTATTACATCTGAATGCTCCATTTATTCTTGGAAAGCTCTGTTCACAGCGTTAGCCCTGTTGCAGTAACCAAGTTGAGGCAGTTTGAGTCCAGTGGTACTGCCCTACCCAATATTTGGGAGGAAAACATAATGGAAGTGGCGTGTGTTTTCCCCCCAGACATTTCAGTGTGGAATTTCTGAGAGATAGTTTTGTACCAGATCAGAACACTGAACCTGTAAGAAGCTGAAAATTCGGTGAGTTTATATCTATTGCTTTATAAATTGTCCATGCCTTGATTCTATGCCATTGGAGAGCTCGGAGTGAAGGTTCAGTAAGAGGAAATAATCTGAGATTTTGCTGTGACTGTGTCTAAGGGCAGCAGTTCACTTCAGAATGTGTAACTCCTGGTGCTTTCCCCTTGATTCACACTTTCTTTGAAAATAATAGTGCCTTAGGGGAAGGAAGTTGATAGGGAGGAAGCTACTGACCAGGGAACTTAACTAACTGGAGGATAAAACTAGATTTTAGTCATTCTGCACAAGAAATACAGGTTAATTTTTTAACTGGGAACAGCACCATGTAATTGTGAATGGTTACTCTACAGCAATCTTTTGGTATTGGTGACTAGTTTGTGTCCTAGCAACTGGCTTGTGTTAATACTGAGACTGGGGATAACTTCTGAGTGATGCTGAAATCAACCACAGTTACATTCATTTCTTTTTCTTTGGGTTCACGGCATTGTAACATCTTGGGTTTGCATATTTGTAGTGATTATGAGAAATTTTAAACTTGCAGTTTTCCTGGAAAGTCCTTCCAAAGTGTAATTTGAAGAAATTTTAGAGTACTTTGAAATGCTGACTGATAAAGGGTGAGAAGTCCCTCAGTCCTGACAGAGTCCTGGAAAACAGCACAGAGGCCCTGGGAGAGCAGTAGGTTCTCCCATGCAGTGTCTGTGGGCAGGGCTCAGGTAGATTTTACCTGCCCAGGGACTTGTGTCCAGTGGCATCTCCCACTGTGACTGACCCTGAGTGTGGCTTGCCTGTAGAGGGGCTCTGATGCCCCAATAAGTCACAGAAACCACAGGTGTGGCTTCAAGANACTGACCCTGAGTGTGGCTTGCCTCTCCACAATACAGGTGGAAGAGGGGCTCTGATGCCCCAGTAAGTCACAGAATCCCTGGAAACAGGGGCAGGTGTGGTTTCAAGGACTCCCTTTGTCTGCCTTCATCCATAGTTGCCTTTGTTCTCATCTGACCAATTTCTTATTTTTATTCTATTTTTTTAATCTAACTCTGCCCATATTGGAAATCCTGGGCAGGCTATTCTCATGTTAGTCTTCTCATGAAAGTTTTACCTTGTGTCTGCACACATTTTTACAGTGCAATAATCTGTCCATAGCCTGTTCATTTGAGTTACAGCCTAAATGTTGTTCAAAAGCCTTGGTCATAATATTGCTCCACTGAATTGTCTCCATTGCATTTGGGAATGGACTCGTGGGATTAGTTGTAGTTAGTTCTCATTTTTCTTTTTATTGAATACTGCCCTACTCCATCCAGAAATGAAACTTAGCCACTAAATGAGAGCTGTGCTCATTTCCCAGGGCACTGGACACCTTCATGTGCCTGTGCTGAGTGGATACACTTGTCTATTGTTACTGTATTTCTCTCTTAAGGAAGCCTCCCTCTGTTTTCATTTGAATTGTTCCTTTCAAAGCTCCTTGAGGAATGAGCAGAATCAAGATGCATGGTCAAAAAGTTTAATTGTGGGTTGGGGGTTTTTGGCCAAGGTCTTGCAGACAGTCGATTGTCAGTGTCCCAAGAACTGCTGCTTTTGGAACAGATTACATGATAGAAATTTCTTTCTCTGTGCAGAAGTCATGTCTGAACATTTTGAAGCCATCTGGCAGTTTGGTGGCTCCGTATCTCAGTTATGTTCTGAATAAGCCTAAAAGATAGACAGCAGAGAGAGGGAGTGTTTGGAAGGGCTAATTTGCCAGCAGTCACATTTCTGGTGCTTAACTCAACTTCACGATGAAATACTTTGCTGTTGTCACCATGAATCTTAATGATTAATTCTTTGCTTCTGGCAGTCATGGAATATTGAAAATTGCTAGAAAGACGATCCAGACTTAAAGTGAGCCTGAGCCAACTTCTTGTCACATGGATGCCATATACAAATGGATGGTATATTTTATATAACATTCCTCTAACGCTTTCAAATAGTTTTTTTAAAATATATTCTTTTAAAAAAAGAAGAGGTTATTTCTGAACTGTTAATTGTTTTCCTGTGCTGTGGTGAAATAATAAGATTTGCATGTGATTTTTATGTGCCTATCTATGTGTTTACACACCTATGGAGACCAATCAACAGCCACCAATTTCACAAGTGCACCAGTATTATATTCTGTTAACAAATAGAAGTTCTATTTTAGTGAAAATGCTGAGGTCTACTGTTCATATCCAAGGAATCTCTGCTTTCTGGAATCCTATGCATCAGTGAGGTACATCAGAGAAGGAGCAAGGCAGCTGCTGCTCTCAATTTGTACAAAATCCCAGTTTTCAGTAGGACTTGGAACAAGATGCATGGCATGCAACAAGCCATCTGATTAATCAGCAGAGAAATTGCAAACATCAGCAATGTTTCAAGATGATATAGGAAGATCTGATGCTGTGTCTCCTTGTGCTTTCCATATATAGATCTTTGCCCTTGCTCTTCTCCTCATCTCCATGAGAGTTCATGTGAGGTTTGTGGTTTGACTAAACACAGGGCTGCCTGGAGTCTCTGCCTTTTGTGTTTTTGCCTTCCTAATTGGCCTTTACTGGTTATTTTTCAAGCATGATGGTGTCAAGTCAATTTGCTCAGAAGTCAATCATGTGACATCATGTAAACACTTCTTCAGTTTGCAGCTTTAATACCTCAGTATTCTCCAAAGGAGCAAATCAATGACATGGATGTCCTCTAGGGTGATCAGTGGGAGGGAAAGAAATCTTCATAAAGCCAAGGGCTTTTAGTTGGCTTCACTGAAGCTGCTTCTCCTGGTGCTTACAGGATGATATAATCAAGCTCTGCTGCTCTTTTTAGTTCTTTATGGTCTGAAGAGTGTGGAGTGGTCTTGACAGCAAGAAGTTGCCTGTGAAACAGGCATTTGTGAATGCATGTACATTTGTGAAAATAGAGGTTTAGATAATACTTACCAAGACAATTGTGGGATTTCTGTGATACTGTGGCAGTGGTTTTGCAAAGCCACGCTTCTCCACAATACAGGTGGAAGGTGCTTTTCCATCTTGAGTCAATATATTGATGGGGGAAGAGAAATTGCTGAAGTCTCAGTGATGGAAGCTGTGATTGACTTATGGTCCCTTTTTATGGGTTTACCTAACAGTTTATATTCCAGTTGGTCACAGTTTTTCCTATTCCCAAGGGACAGGGTTATGTTATCATCCCAGGGTCACTGGAAGGAGCTTTAGAACTTGGGCATGAATAGTGCAACTAATGGATGAAAATGAAGGAAAAAGTGCTGTATCAGAAAGCTGGAGTTGCTGAGGGCCCACTGGAAACATATGATTACTCTGATATCTCAAGGGAACAACACAGGGTTAAAAAAAGGAACTTGGAGCGGATTTGTGGATCAGATGCTGTGGGCATACCACTCATACCTTGCATGTATCATTTATTTTAGTCCCTCATCCCAAGAGCCCTTTGCCTTGCTATTGAAAGTACAGGCATGCTCTGGGGAGTGCTGAGAGTGGGGAAACAGGAGCTGCTGCTGGTCCTGGCAGAGTAAACACTGCAGCACCTCTGTGTGTCTTCACAGGCTTTTTGAATATCTGTAAAGGGCTGGATTTCACAGGTCACAGCAGGGCTGGCTTCAAGGTGTGCTGTTTGGAAGGGTTTGGAGACTTCTGAAAAATTACTGCAGGCTATCCTTTTAAAGTGATTACATTTCAGTCTTTGAGGTTTGATCTTATGTGCTGCTGAAGAAGAATAGGATGAGACCACAGACTTCCTGTTCACTCGTTTGGAAAGCCTTTAAAGAGAAATTTTGACTATCTTCTAGCAGAAGTTATGGAATTTGCTGATTTTAATTTTGTATCATAGGTGATATCCTTGTCAAAGTAAAGGAAAAAAGTTAACTAAAGGATTTACAGATTTAGTAGATACCTTCTATTCAAGAGCAATAGACTACACAGGAACATACAGCAGATTTTTTGGGGAAAAAAGTATTGGGATTGGTGACTTTAACTTATTTAATGTTTGGAGTATTGTTTTCCTGTCCTCATTTTATGTTTAATTTTTTTGCTTTATTGAAAGAGGACGTATGCTTCTGGCTATAGAATTCTAATTCTGTGGATGTTTTAGCAGATGATCTGGGCTGGTGTAATTTGAGTGGCACTATAGCAAACATAATATTTACATGATGGATGGTGATTGAACAGACATTTTTAAAAAAAAGTCATACACAATTCACACAGATCCTTTTGGCGTTTTATAACTCTGAATTTTGTTCCTGTGGCTGCACATTCTGTGTGCCCACAATTTCAACAGTTACAGTATAAATGAGTAAATGTAATGTAAATGTAAGCAAATTTTACCTTGATAGTAGCTTTGTAAAAGCCTTTTAGCTATGCACAGAGGTGTGGACTTGAACTCCTGTTCATAAGTCTCATCTGGGGCACACATTAGCCATTATTTTAATGACTAGAAAAGAACTCTTGTAGAAATAAATATCTCAGATGCTGCCATTGGTTTCTCTGATATAAGAAGTTTTTAAAACAAAGGGCCCTTCATAGGTGTAAGTTGTATAAACACACATCTGTACTGATACTGTTTGTCAACCATTTGCTCTCTGAAGAGGATTTCTGAAATACCACAGAGATACGAATCCCCTGCACTGGTGGGCTTCAGCTGACTCTTCATCTTTCTGAACTGTCTGAAATGTCATCCACTACACTTTCAGGGAAAAAAAAAATTCTCCTTGCAAGATCTGGACCAGTAACTCCAGATTATGGTTTAAACTATTTCAGCTTGCCTTTCCCTTTCTTGGAGAGATATTGATATTGTTTTGCAGCTCATGTCAAACCATGTTTTTCTTTCTGCTGAATTCTGCCATGTGTTGCTTTGTTTGCAAGTCACTTCCAAGCCAGTAATCATAAGCACTCCATCTGGTTGGGGAGCAGCGTAGTGATAATGTAAAAGGACATTTCCACTATTCTGTTTAAAAGAATTCTCCATCTGTACCAAATCTGCCACTTTAATGAAATTGTAAAGGGGTTTTGTTGCTTTTTTTCTAGAGAGGAGGAGATTGATTGTTGAGATGTTTTTTTTTCCTTGCATATGCACTAATTACATGATTGTATCCAAGACCCTTTCTTTTTCCTAAGCTAAGGATTACTATAGGAATTTGCAGATCATGTAATTCAGGATGCAAAGGATCCTGGAAAGGATCCTGGAAAGGATCCCAGAAAGTTTACCCAAAATCTATAAGAAATTGATTTTGCCATTAGTATTGAGCCTTTCTGTTATTACCCTTTGTTAATAGCATGCATGTGGGAAATTATACCGAATGCTCTAAAACGGATTCACAAGGTTAAAAAAAATACAGTGTCACTATGATTTATGGCAGTCAGTAATCAGAGCTGAATTGATGGATGTGAATGTGCTGAGATGATTTTTTTGGTGCTGGCAGATTTTAATTTTTCTTTGTGCTTTTCTTTTGTAATTCTGATCGTTGCTCTTCTAAAATTAATGGAGAGAGAATTGGACAACTGCTCTTGTGGCAATGTCACAGCCTAAACCAGGCTGATTTTGTGGAGGTTAATAGGCAGTGGCCTGGGTCAGTCATCCACTAGTGTCACCACAGTTATGTGAACTCAAAAAGCCAAGAGCCAGCGACTGGAAAAGCGAAGTAGCTGTAGCAGAGTAAAAGAGCAGGCGGTGTGTGGGGAGATTGGTGTCAGGGGAGCTCCTGGAGGGAGCAGGCTGGCACCCAGACCAGGCTGGCACCCAGACCAGGCTGGCACTGGCCACGGCCCTGGGCTGTCTGAGGAACAGGGGCCACGGCCCGCCAGCAAAACAGCAGAGACTCTGGAATCCTTGTCCCTAAAAATGTTGTTTCTCCTCTGCCAGCCCGGCTTTGGGGCTGCCAGTTCAGTGTCACCGGCCGTGCCAGGAGGCTGCAGTCCAGGGGCAGGGGCACCACCCCACAGGGGGCTTGGTCTTCTGCAGGGACTTGTGACTTTCTGTAAAACTGCCCCCTTTAATCCTTTCACCTACAAAAGAGACCTGTTTGGCAAGTTTTAAATTTCATGTGGTTCCCTTGAATCCTATTACAGAAATTACCATATTTCCTTTCTCCTTGTTCTCAAGCACCTTTTCAAAGGTAGAAGAAAGTACCTGGGCTTTACTCAGAGCCAACTTCTCTTCAGTTAGAAACAAAAATTCAGGCACTGAACAGTAACCCTGTGATCCTGGCTTTCCAGAACTGGGATGTTTGCATTTATTGTTTTGAAATTACAGTTCTCAACCCTCAAAACTAACAGTAAAGCTAAATCAAAATCCAGTTTAAAAATTGAATATTCAGTATACTTTCTTTTTCTGTGGTGGCTTGCAGTAACAGCATTGCTGAGGTAGCTGTGGGGCAGTGATTGAAATCTCTGCTACAGGAAGCTCTGTGCAGATATGTCAGTGAGGTAAATTCATTTAATCAGGCTTTGTCATCCTTTTGTACTTAAATCGAGGTAGGAGGCTCCTCCACCCTGCAGACAGCTGTTGGCTTCTCTGTATTTAGTCAGTGGCAGAAGTGGGTCTTACTCATGAATCCTGTAATGCCATCAGCAAAAATGTGCAGGAACACAGGGTAGTTGTTAATAGAATGCATCATCAGTGACATTAATGAAGTATTTTCAAGCTGGATCCACCTGAGTGCGTGGCTGGTGCACCAGGGCCTCAAATTTTGCACCTTCTGAATACAGAGACATCTACAGAGATAACTGGCAACAAGTCTGGTGTTTAAACTGAAGAGTGCAGAGCTCCTACCTGGTGGCTGCTCTCTGGTTGATGCAAACATGGAGATATATTTCTGGAAAATTTAAAATATCGCAGTAGTATTTTACATACAGCTTATTTCCTTTCATCAACATGTCTCAAATGAGACATTAGGCCTATCTTGTCTGACCAAAATATTAGGCCACGATTATTTTCCTCCTCTTCCCCTTTACTGTTCTTCTGTGCCAGAGAATATCTGTTTCCAGCTCACAGGCATGAGGTGAGATGTGTAACAGGCAAGTGCAGTGCATGCTGTGCAGGAGCTTGTGGTGAATTGAAGAGATTTCAGTATTCCCTTTCTCAGAAGGTGGGAATTCTTAAAGCCACTCCTAATGTAAGTAACTGTAGGGAAGCATGAAGAAAATTCCTGTTGCTGATGATAGTTTCCATTGAGAAGGAAGAAGTCTAAAATCAGGAACCTCTCTCTGGGCTTCCCTGTGAAGCAAAATTATTTTGCCCTGGTATTGCTTTTAATCTCTCTAGTTTAGAAACTTGAAGTACATAGAGAACAGCGTTTTAGTTCAGGAAGATAGCCTCTAGAACCAGCGACACAAACCTATCATAATTAGTCATCAGAAAATCTGAATAAATATAAAATTACCATGGAGTGAGAGGCAGGCATATGTGGTATTCAAAACACACGGAGTGTAAAATGATGTTATTGTTGCCTTTAGAAATAGTTCAAAGTAGTCTGCATTAGAAAGAGCTGATAAGCAGAATGACAAAAGCTTGTTTCATGAGTGATTCCAAGCAGCAGTGGTTTTCTGATCAGCTGATGCTGCAGCTATTTTGGGTATTCTACAGATCATGATTACATACACGGGGAATGATTGGAGGCAGCAAATATGGTAAGTGAGCCAGGAATCCTGGGACACGCTCTGTTGCTAACTTAATAGTCTTCTATTCACTTGTCCTTTGCCATTTAAATCGCCAAGGGAAGTGTAACAAGTGACTGTGCTTAGTTCCTTTAAAAAAAAAAAAAAAGAGAAAAAAAAGAAAAGCACTTCCTGAGGCTGCTATTTTTAGCAATGGTGCAGTGTCCAAAGTGTTAACTAATTGAGTCATCAGGTTTCATATCTGGCCACAGAAAATGGCAGTGGAAGAGGGAGAATGCTTTCCAGAACAAGTAAGCATTTGTGGATTCTGAAATGAGTGAAATCTGCGTATCAAGTTTCTTGTATTATTGTTTTAAGTCTTTGATTGTTTGAGGCAAAGCTGGATGTAGGAAGAGGTAGTTTCAGATTGTTTGGTGTGTTTTGTTTTCTGACGACTGGATTACGGTATAGGCTGAGGTGGCAAATAGAATATTGCAATTATTTGTTTTCTCTGTCTTGCCAGTGGCTACATTGTGTTCAGAACACTGTAGAAGACTCTGACTAAAATTGCACAAGCATTTTGTAACATTGTGTTCTGTGATCAGGGCCTTAAGTAACACAGATATTTGTAACAATTGAAGTCTTTTAGCCAATCTCGTATATTTAGAAAAAAAAGTTTAAAATCTTTCTTTAAAGGTGTATTTTTCAAATAACACACCTCTTCTACTGACAATCCACAGGTCAATTAAACTTCCAGAGGAGCCAGCTGTAGTGCTAGTAGTGTGCTAGTGGTGACCTGTAAGGAGGCACCCGTATCACTCTGAGAGAGTCCCAGTGACCTTCAAGGTGCTCCCTGTGGGATTTAAAAATTCCTCAAGTGAGGAAGCTGCTGTGAAAGGACACTCCTGTACTCCATGAACCAGGTTCAGAGTGTCTTCAATAGCTTGGGTTATTCATATCAGTTAAAAAACACAAAGCCAAACCAGTTCTCTAGGCTACTCTACTGCAGAATTAAAAAACCATGTTCCCAGGAAAGTGGATTTGTGTTTTTAGTACTGATGTGTGCCAAGCTTTGTGAAAATGTCAATTAGTGGCAATATTTTTTTTAGTTGCTACTGATGCCAGAACAGAGCCGTTTACTAGCTAATTTCCATGTCAGCAATAGCTTTGTGCTCTGAAAAAAATACTGCAGTGAGTCCTCTTAAATGTGTATGTTGTTGTTTACTTGTTGTCAGCACTGGAGTGAATGTTGTTCTCTGCTAAAAAGCATTTTTGAAAACTTTGATTGTTTTCTAGTACAGATGTTCTTTTCGTAAGCCTATTGCCACCAGTAATTTCAAAACTGTGAAAACATTTACTGGGGATATTTTTTTTGTGAAGTAATTTTTTGTAGGAGAAGCTCTTGCTATTCCGATGTCTTACGGTACTTGATTAAACTCTCTATTGTTCAGCCCCGAGAACTTCATTTACTCTCTCCTGTATTTTGTAGCACAGTAGTATTTTCATGGTGATAAACATCTTTGCTGATGCTTTATTTGAGCCCCAGCAGCCCAGAACCAGACAGACACAGTGCCTCTGGTTTGTGTGTGCAACAGCTGGGAGAGCGGAGCGAGCTGCGGGTCGCGCTGCCCTCGGCCGTGGCGTCGGCAATGTGCTGCTCTGCAGGATGCTCTGCCCCTCTGTGTTGCACCAGAATGGTATTTACTCTTGCTTTACAAGGGGGTTGTTACAAGCTGTGTAGAAGCTGCTGTTTCTGTTCATTTATACGTTGTCTGGGGAGAGGTACAGCAGCACTCGGAATGCGGTTTAGCGGTGGAGAAGGGGCAGAGTATGTACGTGCTCAGTGAGCTTTTCTGATGTTCATGATAAGTTCTGTTTTCATTCCTTACGTAAATCTTACATAGGCTGCGCTGCATATTTGAGATGCAAAAGAGAAACAAGCTCTACTTCTGCATGTTTATGCTGTAGATGTGCTGTCCAGGAGTGGTACTTTAACACTGTACAGTAATGGCCCATTCTATCATCAAATGCTAGGGGAGATTCACTGTATAGGGCTGCTATGGTTGGTTGTAGCTTATTTCTGTAAAAAACTGACCTTCACTTTAATGGTAGCACTAAAAACAAGTTGTAAATCTCTGTCTGTTAAATATAGTAGGAGTTAAAGTGGTTTTGGCCAGTTTGGAAACTTTTCATTCATTAGTATTTTACCATTATATTTGATTAAAATCAAACTGCTGTATGTTTTTCAAACATACTTCATTCTGATGCTAAGAGGAAGTGCTAGTTTTTGGATTAAAATAAATCAACAAGTCTGGTTAAGGTGAGGTAAAATATTAAAATAGTTCTGCTGTTTGTATTTTTGTTCAAAAAATTCAAGTCTCTCCTGTGATATTCAAGTCCTTGTGGTGGTTCTGGTGAATCCTGGCTCTCTTATGCACAATGGCTTTGAAAACCAGAAAAATACAAGTTCTGTAACTGAAAAGTCACCTTGTGAAAATGGCATCACCTGATCTTCAGTGATTTATCTGTATGTTTGGTAATTTTCTCTCAGAGTGAAATTGAACTCTGTGTTTTCTTTGTCCCTGTGTTGTTCTCAAAGATCCCATAGAGCTAAGGTTGTTCTCACTGTTTTCAACCTGTTTGTGTCTGTAAATTCTGGTCCTGCCCTTGCCCCAGCAGTGATTTAGATTCCACCTTCTGCTTTAGAACAGAATTCTGTATTTAAAGTTAGGACAGGACTTAAGGAGTTTTAAACTAGAGTTTAAAATTTATATAACAGATGGAGGGCTCTGATTTTTGCTCACAGATTTTGGGACTTGGGCTGGAAAATGCACTTTTCCTATTGGAATCTGAGCTCATCCTCAAACCTTGGAACACGTGGAGTGAGGAACAAAACACTTGTAAAATAATTTGCATTTCTTGTGCACCCCACTGAGTACGTTTCATCCGGACAGCCCTGACAAACGCCGTGACAGAGCTTTCCATGCCATGGCACAGATTCCCAGCAGGGAATGCTGGTGTTTAATGATGGCAGGGGAGGGGAAAGGGAGTGCAGGGAGTGTGGAGCTGGTGGCTCTCCCGTGCCCAGCCCCACAGCTCCGTGCAGGCCACGTCCCACGGCACCACGCCTGGGAGAAAGGGGGCACGTTCTCCTCCGTGTCTCCAGGCAGCAGTGTGAGTAACACCTGCTCTGCCTTGCTCTGCATTGCCTTTGTGGTTTACAGAGCTGTGGTGGGTTACAAAACGGGCCTGGAGTTACTGGGTCAGACCCACAACAACAGACAAATGGGAAACAAGCTATGGCAGGTTGTGGTCAGCAGGGAATTGCAGCTCCTGTAGGAGAACGTGGCTAAGCCAGCACAGCCCGAAGTATTCCCTGATGGTATTCCCCAGTAGGTCTCCTGCATCTCCAGGCCAAGATTAAAATTGTTTCCTGGCAGGGTGCTCAGCTCCTGCTTTGGAGGACTGTTAGCTCTCCTGTGTGAAATTGCCCTCATGAGTTTGGGAAGTGCTAGGTAGGTATTTTTCCTGCTGAACCACCAAATTACCTCAGCCAGTCTTTAGCTCTAGGAGGATGTTTGAATCCTTTAGTTTCTTGGTTTCACTGATTCTTTGCCATTGTACCAGGGTCTGTCTGTTTCACAGGAGATCTACAGAGAGGTGTCAGGAGAGCTGGTTCTGTGAATGTTACAAGCTCTCCTACGGTGAACTGCTATGGCAGAGCTTGTGTGAGATCTCTGACCTCCCCTGCAGAACTTACTGGTAGCAAGTTTATGACTGTTTTGCAAGTCTTGCCTCCTGAGTCCTCCTAGTACTCAGAAGCTCTTTAGGTAATTTCCACTGGCCCTTCAGGTTCTCTGTCTGCCACATCAGCCATGTGGAGTTCTCCAGACAGAAACTCTTCAACAAGGTGTTCAGGTGTGTAAAAGGAAGAGGTTCTTTGCTCCTGAGAGGGGTCAATCCCTGCTGTGGAAACCTATGCATTGGCACTCATGAACTGATAAAGGTTTGTAATTCTCTTAAGGATCCTAAACTATATGCCTTCTCTTCCCCCTCAAAAAATTAAACCTCTAGTAGTAGATAGCTTTAAAACTATCCATTCAAATGCCTTTAAAACCTAAAAAGGCATAAATTGTAATTATATGTGGGGTTTGCAAAGCTCGCAGTGTAAATTGGTGTGTGTCTGCATTTATTTTTGCCACCTCTGAAATGGCTTGACCAGTTATCAAAATCTTTCCGTTTAATGATAATTATAATTTCAAAGTTCCAAGGCAGAATCAATTTGGTTTTAAATGAGAGTTGAATCCAAGTGCAGGCATTAAGTAAAAACTTAATGAATTCATAGTACTGAAAACTCTTAATAGATTATGTAGCTCGTCTATAGTTTCTATAGTTTATTTGCTACGGTATTTTAGAGAAAATTTATATGCATGACACTTCCCCTGACATGAGTTTTCTCCATGTTATTATATATCCACTAACTTCACCACCTCTGATTGAAGCAGATTTACATAATATTTTTATAGTCAACAAAATCTCTCCCCCTAAAATCAATAGTATTATCTCATTTAGGTTTGTATGATTTTTCCCTGCCCCGAAATTATAGACAAAGAAAAAAGTTTACAAAATGTTTTGACAAGAGTTGCTGAACTCTTTTCCTCTCCTTTTTGGGCCCTGATTCCCTAATGATATTCACAAAGAGAAGAGGAGGTGGACTCACTGATGTTATTCATGCAGCAATCTGAAGAAAGTGACTTTAGCATGGAAGTGGCTTTAAACTTGGGCCTGGGATGTGCTGAAATTATCTCCTTGCTCTTTGGATAGCCAGTTTCTGAGAGAAAAATAGCAGGGGAGAGATCAATGGCATCTCATCTAGCTTGACATATAAGAGAGTTATTATCATCAGGTGAATATAAACATGAGAAGAAGCCCTGGAAGCACATCCAGCCCTTCTCTGGCTCTTTGTGACTGTGGTAGCAGTTATGAAAGCTGGTGATTTATTTTTCACTTGTAAATGTATGATAGGAAAACTTAAGAGAGGGAGAGATGAGTCATTATGGATTCAGGAGTTTCTTCCCAGAATTTGAAATAAACTTCTAGCTGCTGAGACCTTCAGCCTGGAGAATGAATCTTGAATTTGAAATGCCCAAATCTTTTGCCTTTTAATGCATCAGATCCTTTTCATTACTTATACGTGTGAGTGGGTCACAAAGGGCCTGGTTCTTACGTTGGTTGTCACTTCTAATGGAATGCAGTGATTCACTGGTGAAACCAGGGGTTATACCAGTCTTAGGGTCTTGAACAGAACGTGTCCCAATTTACCTTGTCATTCATCTTCTCATCCAGTGCAGTCTGATAGCTGAAAAGTCGCTATTAAAGACCTTTATAGTCTTTTTATAGACTTTTTTGTTGTTTTCTCACTGAAATTATTCTTGTAATTTGTTGTTCTTGCATATTTAGTAAGATTGTGTGTGCTTTGCAGATGTATATTGATTTTTGTAGTCCTCAATCTTGCTTTTGGTGTTACTAATTTAATACATTCATACCAGTAATTGTTTTCATAAATTCTTCAGGTGAAGCTGGCACATCAAACATGTGCTTCAAAATCTCAAAACTTTGTCTGTGCATATGGAAATAGTGTAGACCTTCATCTCCTGTCTGAACTTTTGTCCCTGTGGGACAGGTTTGATCTCAGTTCAGATGGTTTTGGTTGGGTTGTCAGATCGTAATTTTGTACAGAATTGCAGTTAAATTATTCTGTATATGTTGAGTATCTATGTTGGCTAGTAAATAATGTGGAGATGACATCTTTAGGGGTGTTTTCAGCTTGGATGTTATGTTCAACATATTATAGATATTATATGTGGATGTTAGGCAAGAATTTGCCAAAACCCTGTGTCTTCTGTGCCTTGGATATCACAACCCCCTTTGCTATTCGTAGAAAATCAAAAGGATAACAACTACTTTTCCTTTCTATCTCGTGCTTGAGCTTTCTTAGGAAGCAGGCATTTAAAGACACCCAGGTGGGATTAGTGGTGTCCCAAAGCACAGGACTGAGTGAAGAAGGCTGCATGCACAAAGTCTAAGCAACTTTCACAGTGAGGAAGCTGCACCCAACTTCACAGCAGGTGTTGGTCACTGCAAGCAAACAACGTGCTCCAGGCCTCTCTGTGCTGTTAAGGGCAGTCACAAACACCTTTTTTACTGGAAGCTGTGAAATGTTCTTGGATGTACCAGCCTTGACACCTCAGGCTTTGGGTCCTTTTGAACCACCTTCCACCCCAAGTGGTTCATTTTTCATGGGAACAGGGCGCATATTCAGCATTTTGCTGAGACAGACTCCGAGAAGGCTCCAAGGGATCTTGAAAGTGGTTTATACTAAACCTGCACTTTGTCCTGGGGTCTAGTAAGGAAAGAGGCTTGTTTGCATGGATGGTCTCCTAGTCTGGCCAGGTTTCTAGAAGGAAGGACCTGCATCTAAAGTGCATTTTGTGCCTTTGTTTTGAACTCCTTAGATGCGTGATTTTTCAGGAAATGTTTCATTTTTCTCTGCAAGCATGATAAGATTGGCCACTGTACAGGGATGGAGCATCAGTTGTTGCAAATGCAGTTGGTTATAGAGTCACATGCATATTTTGCAGAAATACAAGAAGTTTAGTCTCCAGTAGTGGGACCAAGAAGAAAGTTTCACCCAGCCTAATACCAGTGTGGTTTTTAACCTGTGGAAAACGTACTGTAGTTACCTAGTTGGAGTAGAGCCCTTCACAGGGACATTGCAAATAGCATCACATCTTTGGCTGCTTTATCATGCACAATACAATAATATGATCAAAGAAAGTTGATGATTAAATTGTGTGATAGGGCAAACAATTAGAGGGATTAGTTTGGTTTTTGACTAGTAATTATATTGTTTCTCTTTTTGCAATCATATTGAAAACAGCTGGCCTTCCCTAGCCAAAAGATGTGTCCTCTGAACTGTCAGGCACTAGGAGTGGAGCTTTTCATGTAGCCCTGAGGTTGTGTTTAGGGCTGTGATCCCAAAAGCATGTCCCTGAAGGGTAATTAATGCCCCAACTGCAGATAGCAGTTGGCCCCAGGCTGGTACATCCTTATCAGAAGAAAACACATATGGTAGCATGGTATGTAAAGAATGATGTTTGCACAGCACGTCATTCATCCAGGGCAGTCAGCCCCCTTTCTGATAAAGAAGATACAATTGAAAATTTTTAATAGTGATACAGTTAAAAGGTAGCAGAGAGATACAAGGGATTAGAGCCTCTTGGAGGATAAATGAAGAGTCTCCCATTGACAGGGATGTCACTGGTTTATTTCACATGGTTCAGACACTTCTGTTAATTGGCCACTGTAGTTTATTTGGAAGAAAATTTCGTTGCTTACCAAGTGGGGGTAACACATTTGCATGGAAGAAAATTCTAAATTAGCATAGGAGCAAAATCTAAGAAATGCCAAGGTCCTCCCATTTCTGGTGTTGTGCTTAGTGCCCATCAGAGTTAAACCTTCCAGCAAAAAATTGCCAATGGCTCCAGTAAGCCCACCCTTATCAAAATAAGCAAAAATGTTATCATCAATTTCCTCAGGTCACCTCATGCTGCTGCAAAGACTCTCTTTGTTGAGCACATTTCCAAATGGAAGTAACATAAGTTCATCCCTTAAAATGAGGTCATTGCCTCTCCCCACAACAAATGTTAGGCATGGTTAGCATCTTTTTGTTGGGACTCAAGCCAGAATGCATCCTGCTCTGGCACAATGGGAACCTGCTGGGGGTTTCCCTTCACAACAGCTACTGTTAAAGATGGAGTGAAAAACAAAACCCTGCTCCCAATGTGAAAAAAGACTGGATTTTTAATCTGAAAAAGAGGCCACAGTAAGCAGAATACAAAGGAAAGAGAGATGAGCATAATAAAATACCACCAGTATGGGAGGAGGCCTGTGCATGTAAAAATAATGGCTTTGCACTTTAGAGGGTTCACTCAATAATACAGATTCTCTGTTTTCTTAAGGGACCCTCTCTAGTGCCATGAAAAACCAGGGCAGACCCTGGACTGACAGTCAGTGAAAATTTGCTAATAGTTTTTATCTTTAGCCATGATAAATAATCTCTTACTTCATTGGAAGCACTTAAAGAAAAAGAGTGACTATGTAATTGCTAGCATGAGTCAGCATCAGCATTTTCTGGAGGCTTAAGGTAATATCCAAGTGGCTTAGGTGTTAGTCTTTGCTGTAATTGAAATATTTTAAATTCGTGTAGCTTTTCCTCAAAATGGGGAAACAGTTCTCAAGCCCCTGTGTACCACAGACTCTTCATCTCGTGGCAGGACTAAGGGACCCTAAGGTAAAGAAGGGCTGGCAAATGGAGTGCTGCTGCCAGCACAGCTTATTCAGCCTCAGCCCTTTCCTGAGGTGTCCCTGGGATGAGCATTGAAAATGAGCTCCAGACTGGAACACCTGTTGTGTGCTACAGGCAGCCTGCAGCCTGCAAGCTCATCAGCCTGCTGTACAGAGAGAAGGGATTTTTTTATAGCATCGTACATTAAAGGGAAATACATGAATCTAAAAGAAATACACATTGCATAAAACCTCCCTTCATTAGCCAGTTGAGCACATTTGCACATTTCTTAAAACTAGAAACAGTCCCTTTTTCTTCCAAGAAGTATGGGGAGAGAGGGGAGAACTCATACCATCTGTGAAGAAAAAGCTTGGTATTATGCATTCACCAGTACTGGTACTCCCATAAATCCACTGTTTATTAAATATTCTCTGAATAGCCATTTCAGAATTAAATGCTATGCACAGGATCTCACAGAAGTTTGTCTCTCCAAGAATTAAAACACTTGTAAAAATCTTGATTTTTAATTTTAGTCTGGAGTTTGACAAGGTAGCAGCCACAGGAAGCCCAAGAGGGAGCAGGGAAAGGCTTCAGGGACACAGCCAGACAACAGGGATCCAGTGCAAATGCAGGGAAAGGGCTGCAGTCTTTGTGGCTGACTGCAAGAGCATCTGAGACTCAGGGTGCTTTGATGTGTGTCTCATGCCTGTTGTTCTCATGATATTTGTCCAGACCTTGGAGAATCAAAAGCCAATTTTCATCTTCATTTGATATTGGGATTGATTACAAAAAAAGAGAAAGGGACCTGAACTGGCTGCAAGCATCCAGAATGCTTCTCAGGAATACTGGGGTTTAATTAGTGAAGAATAAATGTATTAGGTCTGGTGGGAGAATGTCCTGTAGACAGAGTGTCTATGTCTATTCTGTCTGTGTGGGGTTCTTATTTTCAGATGCCAGCTAGTGTGGAAGGTGGGAATGGGCATGTGGAGAAGAACTGCCCACAGAGAGGAGCACATGGGTGTCCTGGGTGATGGCTGGAAACCCAAATCCTTTTCCCCCTACTGTGGTTTTTAATGCATTTTATATAGCAGGTCCATTATCAGTTTATGACATGGGCTTCCAGGAACAATGGCAATCCAGATAAATAATTATTCACATTATTATTACACTTCATTGATCTTTAAAATCCTCCATTCATTTGAGCCTAGGCTCTAGTCCTGTTTCTGTCTGTAATACTGAGGCAATTTACAGGCTCTAGCGGGGACTCCAAGAGGCTCTTTTTTAATCAAAACAGTGCCAATTGCAAATAACATTTTCCTACTCTGCTGAGGTATTTAAAAAAAACATCAACAAATTTAGGCTTGAAATACAAATGTAAAGTTGGGAAATTTTGGGTTCAGAAACATAAAAGTTTTGGATTGATGTTTTTGATCAATTCCTTCTGTCTTGGGTGTTCTCATGGTTTTGGAAGTGACATGTCTTAACAAGGATACTCGAGACATTTTGCAAGGCAGAAAAAAGCTTGAAAGTCTCTCCTCTGTGTGATTAGGCCTGAAGTAATGCCTTGGTTATAGGGGAAGTGGAAGCTGGCAATGCTACTTTTAGAGAGGCTGAAACTGCTTTTGGTTTCCAGCAAGGTTGTCCCTGTTTTCTCTCTAATATTACTGATTGTTTCTGCTTATGGTGGAGGTGGAAATGGATGGAGAGGCTCCCAGAAACCCTGTTGAACTTCTTGCACAGTTGTACTCCCTCAGTCTGTTATCCCTCTGTGCAGATCTCAAAGCTCCTGTGCATAGTGGCCCAGAAAGGGTGAGCTAACCCCATCTGAGGGCTTGGGAGCATCAGCCAAGATCAGAAGAAAAAGGTTTTCCCCCTTCCTGAGAGCACAGGGATGTTACACCCTGTGTGCTGAGGCAACTCCTGCACTCCCACACACTGGCTCACATCACGTGCAGCTAACTGGAAACCAGTAAGGCGGAAACTGGAAGTGCCAGCTCAGGCCAGCTGAATGGAGGGAAGGTTTGGGTTATCCCGGCGTGCTGCTAAAGGCAGCTTCTCTGGGTGCTTCCCAGTTGCTGATATCATGCCTGCACGTGTTGGTGCTGCTTTTCCTGCACAGTGCCCTTGTGCTGGGAGCTTGTTTGAGCACTGGGAGTCCAGGCTGAGAGGTGAGTGGGATGCTGGGCCCAGCACCTCACCAGCCCCACTGTTTGGGTGGCAGCCTGGCTGCTGGTGTCTGTGCTGTGTCTGGACACTTCTAGCAGTTTTGGAGTGAGTTTTGAGGAATGACTAGCAAAGGAGGATGTGCTGTTAGCTTGAGGGATTTCAGGAGCGGATTTGTGCATCACTTAGCAGCTCCTGAGATAGTTTGGTTTGAGACATTTTTACATGGCCTCAGGCTGGGACTGTGGCCTGAACTTTATCCTGTTAGTGAGTGCTTCCAAGAGTCGTTTAGTCTTCAGAACCCTTAAGTCCAAAAGTCATGCCCAAGTCTGTAAAAGACACAGGCATTGCTCTCCCTCCACAGTGAAATTGCAGTTAGTGATTAATGTGATTATCAACTATTTATCACTGCTTCTGCCTCTCCCCCTCCATTTAGTTTGAGCAAACAGATCAGCACGTGTGTGCAGAGGAGCAGAGTTCCTTGTCTGGCATGTACCAACGGGACTGGCGGGATCTGATTTTCCAGCGCGAGCGGCTCTGGCGCATCCCTTCCCCACCCAGGAGCAGCTGTAAACAGCTGATGTTAATTCTGGTCCCCCTGCTGACTGTGCCAAACAGGGATGCCATTACCCTCTGACAAAAAGGCTCCCACTCTATTGAGTCCTCCCTCATACCTTTAGTAATGCTGATAAAATGCTGACCTGTTTTTTTACCCCAGTGACTGCTGTTGCTAAGCACTGAGAATATGACCTGTCTCCTGTAATAATCTGCATTGCACAACTCAGATGATCTCCCAAATGAAAGCAGCTCTCAAGGCAGGTTTTCTTCTCCACGGTCTTTACGGTTCTGACTGTCTGCTTTGCAGCAGCACCTTGTTTTTGAGAAAGCCTAACTGAACACCAGTATTTGGGGGCTGTTCTCTTGGAAGGACAGTGCAGAAGCTGGTTTGTAATGATCAGTGTGGCATGCTTGGAAAAGAATGATAAGGAGCAAGGAAGGCTGTAAGCTGGTGACTTACCACTGCAAAGTGGAATGCAAAGTGTGCAAAACTCGGGAGAAAATGAGGAGTTCATAAGTAATGGTGTTCTCCTTAGAAGGGAGAGCTTGTTTTATTGGAAGTACCTGTAAAATTGTCTTGTAGCTTGTATGAGTACAAGGAGAAAAGCAGATTTCCTACCCACTTATCATTTTGCTGTCATCATACCCAAGATTGCTTCATCCTGCACATGAGGGTGGCTTCTGATGGGCTTGGAGCAATGCTTGAACACAACATCCAGCTTGCAGTGGCTGTGTGGACAGGAGAGGAGAAAACTCTATAGCAAATTGAGAAATTTGGGATTAAAAAAAATTATTTGAGCAACAGATAAGTAACTGAGCTTTGGTGCCAGGGTGTTTTGTATTTCTCTTAGCATTAACTGCCTGTATTGTTTAGTCTAAAGGTAGTTGTTGTACTTTTTCAAAATGTTAAAACATCCCAATGCACTGGTAGCTGCAGTGATGTAAGCCTGGGATGAAATGATACTGAGAGGGAAAGAACCCAGACAATTCCTGTTTTACCAGTCTAGAAGAGGGCACCAAAAATACCTTGACTGCCCAAGATGCCAGAGAAAGCTGTGGCACAGATAAAATCAAAGATTGTGTGATTTGTCCCTCTTGAAAGCTAACCCAGTTCATTGCATTTGCTCCAAGGCAGGATCAGCATTATCTAAACTGTTCTCCGTGGATATTTGCATAACTTGTTAAAACCCTCTGGGAATGAGACTTGCTCTCAGTGATTCTGTCATGACTTAACCAACATTTCTGCTGTCCTTACATTCATGCTGAAGTCATCATAAAGTAAATTTGCATAACTATCTTTAATGCAAGGTCTGAAAATGTAGTTTATCTGATGGCCCCGTACCTGGAGATTTCTGGCTTCTTCACTGAATGTGGACAAGCATTGTCAATAAAATGTGCCATAAAATGAAGGAGAATGGAGAAAATAAACCAGAATGTTAGCAGACAGGTGATTTTAAAATGTGTTCATTTGTAGAACCGTGCATTTTTTAATTCCACCAACCCAGTCGGTCAAGGTTGAGTATTTTGAATTTTTTTTCTTAAACCTCTCAGATTAGCTCTCACAGTACTGGTTGGGTCTGTTCAGCTTGGACAGTAAAAGTGGTGTGGCACCTTTGGAAAGAGCAGCACAGTTTCCCTGCAGCCCAGCCCTGAGCTTCCCCACGGCTGTGTGCCACACTGGGTGCCAGAGGTGTCCCTGGCTGCTGCCCTTGCGTGTGAGACAGTGCTCCATAATTCATGTTCATGTCTGAAGTCAAGCCTCGTGCTGCCTGCTTGGGATTTGACCCACATTTGATAGGGTGGTTTGGGATCCTTTCATGTCTCGTTAAGCGGATGTACAATATGCTGTATCATTAATAATTTCTTTGCCACCAAAATGTGTTTTAATACTGTGCCATGATTTCTAATGGGACTTCTCCTTTTTTCTTGTAGTCTGACACAAATGCAAGTTACCTGAGAGCAGCTCGAGCTGGCAACTTGGAAAAGGCTCTTGACTACTTAAAAAATGGAGTGGACATCAACATTTCAAATCAGGTTGAAGAATATTTTGGTCAAATTTTCTGGATAAATGCTTTTCCTGCTGTTTCTCAGATTTCTCATTATATTTGCACTTCATGTCAAAGATAATTTACATGTTTTTTGATGAACCATGTTTACATATCTTATCCAATTAATTATTTTTCTTTTTAAACCCTTTACCCAGACACCATTTCACTTGCACTTGGTGAATGTGCTACCTTATCTTTTATTTCATTTGTATTGCATTAGATCATGGAACAGCACACAGAATTCAAGATCCCAGAGCCAGTATATCTTGATTTAATTCTTACTCTGTCCTTATAATCTAATTTTTGTAAAGTTTACCTAAGTGTAGTTTTTGTAAGCAGTCCTCTCAGTGGGATAATAATAACTTGTCTCCTCATATGCTTGGTGAGATGGAAAAGACCTGGTAATCCTTCTAATTGCTCTTCTTTTTCCCCTCCCTTTTTTAAAATCAGAATGGGTTGAATGCTCTCCATCTCGCTTCCAAAGAAGGGCACGTAGAAGTTGTCTCAGAGCTGATCCAGCGAGGTGCCAGTGTGGATGCAGCCACGAAGGTCAGTCAGCCCTATCTGGTTGTTCCCTTGTTCACACTGCTGCCCTGGGCACGAGGTGTTGGCCAAGTGATTACAGACTGCTGCAGCAGTAATTGCCCATTTTCCACTGCTGGGGGAGTCTCAATAATTGTTTGAAAGAAACAGTGATAGTAGATGATAGTAAATGTCACAAATTGCTTGGGAGGAGATGTACTGAACAAACTGTAGACTCCCGTTTTCGTTTCTGTTCATGCCAAGTCTCCTAGAATAACACACCCACTAGAAGTATTCAGCAAGAAATACTGTATTCTGAAGTGGAAGATGTTCTTGATTGTACTGTTATGTATTCAAGCTCAGGTTTTGTACACTTTTCAAATGTCACTGTCTCTAATTCCAGAAAGGAAACACAGCATTGCACATAGCATCCCTCGCTGGACAAGCAGAAGTCGTCAAAGTGTTGGTTACAAATCGGGCCAATGTCAATGCACAGTCTCAGGTAAAGCCAAATGTCCCTGTTTGCTACTACCAACAACTTTGCTGACACTAAAATCATTCTTCTCTTAGAAACTCTGATATTAGCAAATATATTTGGTAGATCTTATTGTGTTAATGTTGGCTCTTGGAAATAGAGTCGACAGTGAGATCAAGCTCAGATCTGCCCTAGGAGTGTCCTATGAGCTGCTTCTTGTTAGAGCTGCAAGAGACACGACAGAACAGGAGAGGGGGAGAGAATGTGTTCAAAGGGATCCTGTTTCACATAATTCACTGCCTCAGGCTTAGTTGAGCCCATCCCTTTTCCTTGTACAGGGGCATGTGCAGAGTTCATAAGTTTGCTTCAAGTCCTTTGAATAAATGTTTAGGTCAATTATAGAGGATTTGAAATGAGAGAAAACAGCGCTGGTGCTGCAAGCAAAGCAGTAAAACAGAAAAACTCTGCCTCAAAAAATGCATAAACTAGAGATTGTTAAAAGTCATGTGGCTGTGCCAGCAGTGTCCTGCATGCCACCCCATTCTTGCTCTCCCTGCTCAGGACCTGGCAGGCAGTGTCAGAGAAGAGACAGTCTTCTCATCTGACCCAGGATTACCACTTTGCTGTATTATAAAGATGTGGGCGTGAAAATAAATGCTTGTTAAAAAAATACATTTTAAAGAAGGAGGGTGGGGTGTTTTAATTGGCCTTTCAAATAATAGGAACAAAACAGTTAACAGGATATATTTTGAGAATGTTAGTTATTTGTGGTCAATATTTCATGCTTTTTTAACCTGAACAAAAGAAGTCAATTACTCAGTTCTTCTTTCTTACTCTTTTATACCGGCTCAATACTGGACTATTTGGTTCCAGGAGCCATATAACTTAAATTTAAAGAGAACAACAGCAGCAACATAAAGTATTTTTAGGTAAAATATCCCATGGCTGTTAAGAATTAAAACAAAGCAGAAATATTTGCCATGGTTTTCCTATTAAAGAAATTAAGATGGGATTGACAGGATGTTTTCCGTTTGTGTTTGAGAACTTGTGTATTCAGCCCTGAAACTGAAAATAATCTGAGATTGTAAACATCTTACATAACTGCACTGTCCATACACCCTAAGGTTTTGCCACATGTTACTTTGCTGATATACCAGAATTAAAGATTTGTTTCTCCCCCACCCCATTATGGAGGCCTTTGATGTCTTTCCGTGGAACACCCATCTATTGGCCATTCCACATCAGTACCAGGCAGTGAGACACCCCAGCTGGGATTCAGCTTTTGAGGAGGTCCCTGCTGCTTTCTTTACCAAACTGTCCTGGAACAGCTTGGTCTGTGGCACTGAGCTTCACTTGAGCTTTGTCTTCTCTTTCCTTGAAGGTAACAGCTCTTCCGTGCTGACAGTCCCAGTGTTAGGCCTTCTGTAACCGAATTTTCCTGTCTGTAAAAAACCCTAAAAAAGGAAGTAAAGTTGTGCTGGGGCTGAATTTTACACCTCTTCTAAGGACAATTTATTACTATTCAAGACAAAATGGTTTTTTCAGACTTGTGGTTGTCTGGCAATTCCAGCCCCTTTTTAAAGAGAGAAGCAAATGTTAAGTATGAGGTGGAAACACGTTTAAAACCCTACAAAAACTTAACGTAGGAGAAAAGGTTCTGCTCTGCCTCCAAACGCTAATAATATTTGGTTTTGAGAATTTTTGCCTATTAATTATTTCATGAAACTAACTACTAGGTAGGGTTTTCTGCTTCCTTTCTAATTGCAAATGTTTGAAACTAAAAAATTAATCTTTGGTTCCAGCTGAGTTAGTAAATAGATATAGAATATGCCATGAAATGATAGAATACCAGACTGTTGTTCACGGTAATAACTTGCAGTGTGACATATCAGGTACCTTAGCAAGTGCTTCCTGGCTTCTCTGTTTTTTAATGAAGTAGAACTTTGACTGTATGGTAACTGAACTGTTGAACTTCTGTTCTGGAGAGTGCATTAAACACATTTCTGACTCTGGCCTTGGGCTCTGTGAGCCCTTCAGCGCCTGCTTTGTGCCTGTAGCGGTGCTTTCCTGAATGGAGACCAAATTACCAAAATCCTGGCACAGCAGCAGGCCCTGCCGCCTGTGCAGGCCTTGTGGCCATGTGGCTGCACAGCTGCTCGGTGCCTTGCTGGTGGTAGAGCTCCTCTTGGATCAAACATCCGTTTCCTCCCCAGCTGTCCTTTGTTGTGACCTCCTCTTTGTCCCTGCTGCCAGCGCGGCCGCGTGCTTGGCCCCAGGTCACCTGTGCTGTGCTGTGCTCGGTGCTGGACGTGTGCCCTGCCCCTCTGCTGTGACAGTCAGGTGTCTCTCAGCTGTTCACTGCGGCTGCTGCAGCTCAGCCCAATTTCACTGCCGAGGTCTGAGGCTCTGGTCTCCCTCTACATCTCTTCAGGGCCCTGAATGTTGGTGTTTTTCCTTTGATGTAAACATATGGCCAAACTCCTCTCAGCTCATCTGTTTTCAGCCCCATTGGTTTTCTGCAAAATCTAGGTCAGTGTCCTGTGTAACTGTAGCAGAGATTTCAGAAATTCTTAGAACAAAAGGTAAAAAATACATTGCCTTAATATTAATCGCAAAACATTCAATTTCTGACAGGCTGTTCACGTGACCTGTTCACGGTTAAGGCAAAGACAGAAGCACTGACTGTAAGAGAAAGGCGTTCACCAAAGAATGAGTTAAGCTCTGCAGCCTCTAATACTTGTATTGCATTGATTGAAATCAGTCACTTAAGCATAATTTGAGAGATGCTCTAATGTGTTCGGAAATACTGATAAACCTCTGTCTCAAACGGCTGAGAACCAATGATCCTCACATCTCCTGGTGCCTGAAATATGAAGTAGCTCAGTGCTCACAAGCAGAGTGTGCTCAGAAGGCAGCTCTTTGAGGGGATAGAAGGCAGAAGTAGCTGGCACAAGTGAAAGAGAAGTCAAAGCTAATGGAAAGAAGAGAAAAAAATGTCAATTACTCTGAAGAGTCCCTGCTCTTGCTTTCGCCACAGACTTGTATTGTATTTCCCTGCCCCGTTTTGCATTTCCAGTGCTGTGGCTGTATTTATCAGGAATCATAACTCATTGCCACCAAATCATCTGTCCAGACTGATTTTTAGTTTAACTTCACAACAGATGTGAAAGGAATTGTTTTTGCTTAGCTGTGGGAATTGTATCTGGTCAGCTGAAAGATTCTTCTGTGTCCTTTTAAATAATATTACTCTTCTCCCATCTTCACTAAAGCCAGTGTAGATCACGCCATTAAGTCGTCTGTGAGCAAACAGTTTTTTCCCTTTTCACCTAATCTTCCCTCATTTGGCAGATCTGTTTTATGTATAAAATATTTGGGGGGTGTTTACACTCTTGTTTTCATATTTCAGAATGGCTTCACTCCATTGTATATGGCAGCCCAAGAAAACCACCTGGAGGTTGTTAAGTTTCTTCTTGACAATGGTGCCAGTCAAAGCCTTGCCACAGAGGTAAAAATTTGAATTTGACACTTTATGAACAAAGCAAGATGTGTTTCAGCAGTGATTTCTGCCAGCTTATATCAAACTAGTCTTTTAAATACAAAATTAAAGACGAATAAAAAGCTGTCTCTGTGAAGTGTGCTAATGAATAGAGTTATGGGCTTTTCAGCAATTTAAACTCTCTCTTGCCATTTCTAAAATAAAGAAAAATTGCTTTAACTAGAGACAGTTCTAAATATAGATGTGTTCTTAGTCATAACTGCTAATCTTTCAGGTTAAGTGCTCACACAGGGAAGCTGTGTGTATAATATAAAAGTTCTCTGTGCTTTTATTAAAAATAGTGAGCAATGAGAAGGGAGGCAACCATAGGCAAGAACAACTGTTCACTTGTGCTTTGGACCAGCCCTGGGATATCAGAGAAAACCCAGGGTTACCTGGGGCTCGGGGCATTTCCTGAACTGCTTCATTACCATGTTGGTACCCTCACTGTGGCACCCAGTTACCCCACCTGGTGCTGCAGGGAGAACTTCAAGCTGACAGAAAGATGCAGGATCCATCCTTGAAGGTGTTCTGTGATCTTTCTGGAAGAACACTTGATATTTCTTTCTTTAAAAAGCAATTCTAACTCAAATACAAAATTAATTCTAACTCAAGACAACCTGTGAGGAAAATGAATAACAAATGTATTAATAGTTGCAAATGTATGGCATTGAGAAAGGTGTTGAATCTGGTGAATTTTCAGTTGTCTTATTACCAAAATTTTGCTATCAAAATATAGAAAGGTACTTCAGTATGTGCTCTCTTTAATATTTATTGAATTCTAATTGCTCCACCAGTACTGTTTCCATGAAGGAAATAATGCTTATTTGAAAAAGGCCTAGTTTTTGAAAAATATGAAATGCACAATTAGTTTATTGCCATTATACCTCATAGTATCACTGTATAATGGTGTAGAAAGGAAATCTTATTCCTTATTCCACAGTGAA
This sequence comes from Promerops cafer, assembly GCA_013398275.1. Lineage (NCBI taxonomy): Eukaryota > Metazoa > Chordata > Aves > Passeriformes > Nectariniidae > Promerops > Promerops cafer. The sequence goes on along the minus strand of VZSE01001564.1, from coordinate 2,782,889 downwards.
AAATGAATCGCTAATGGATCAAAACAGTGTTTCCAAAATCACTAGAAGTTAGTTATAACTAGAAATGTGCATCAGAACTATTTTCTGGAAATGCTCAAGGATATGAAAGTCAAGAAATACCAAAATAAAATACTTTCAGTCTGGAAAATAAATTGAAAATTAATTTTCAGAGCACTAATTTCAATTTCTTTGTAAAAACTTGGAAAGAAAGAAGACATGGAACTCCTAGAGATGTACAATAGGTTCTGAAAATACTCTTGCCACTGTATGATTTTCTGAAAAGAGAATTTTTAAAAAATTTTGAAGGGGTACTTGTTTTTTTTTGTTTGGTATTGTTTTTCCCTTGAGAACTGCATGACAGTTTAGGTTGAGCTTTTTTCCATCCCAGCTTGATGATAAGGTGCAATCTAATGTTATCCATGGAGAATTCATTTGAACTTAGCAGACTACAAAACAGTGGCACATGTACTGCCTTCCTTGTTTGAGATAGTTGCTTATGGGTTCTTTCTTATTTTCTCTTGGTCCAAGTTTTCTTATAAATCTGATTTCTCTCTATCATTCTAAGTGCAAAAACTTTTGTACCTAAAGGCTTGCCACTTAGCGAAATATTTTTTAAAAGTAACTATTTAATCATGGTGTTTTAATCTAGTTAAAGGAAATAATTGGTTCTATTTCCCTACAAGAAAAGATGTGGGTGTCTACACAGCTTCTCTGTGAAGTGGCTGAATTTTTGGAGATGTAAATAGAGCAGGAAGCCAAGGCCTCCAGGGTTTCTCAAGGCATGAGCCTCCATTTCTGCACCTACAGTAGAACAATATTGCCAGAGCCCTCTCGTGGGATGCTCAGGGAGGAGTTTTGGCCTTCAGGGCTGCAGAGCATCTTTCACAGCCCATGCTCCTGTGGCTGTTCCACCCCAGCACTGCAGCCCAGTGCCCTGCCCTTGCTGCTGAAGGATGGGAAGCTGCAGGCAACAGGAAAACCTGGTTAAATGAGCATGAAACTCCTCAGGGGGCAGGGAGGGTGTGGTGGAAATTGCTTGTTAGGACCCAGGAATTTCAGTGATTTTCTTGGATTTTCTTCCCCTTAAAAATTTTGATAAAGCTCTCTTTTTCAGGATCCCTCCTGTTTCTCATCATAGATTGAGGTATTCTTTGTTTTGAAGCTAGGGAGAGAAATTCCATATTGAAAACATTACTTTTCATTCCCAAAGTTAAAAAGTTAGCACTTCAACTCTGCACTGTTGACATAGAGTGAGGATCTACCTTTTTCTCTGTCACTGCTGCACTTTTATTTCACAGTTACATGGTTTCACCACGATAGCAGTAGTTGAAAAGTGAAAGAATTTGTTTGCTTGCTAAGCTGTGATGGGGTTTGGCAATACAGGCTTTGGATATATTCATCAGGAGACAAACTGAATAAATAAATATCCAAAGTAGCTTGCCATTGTGATTTTTTGAGTGATTTATGAGTAGTATGTTGGGCAAAGCTGGATGTGCTCCTGGGTTGCAATGACAGATGTTTGGGACAGAGGAGAATGTAAATGACAACTCCTTCATTCTTCAGTTTTCTAAGAATCCATAAATACTAAATCCATAAAACTAAAATTAAAACATAAAGTTATAAATCCCAGACTGTACTTGTTATGTGTTTGAGGAATCTGCTCTAAAATCTGTTAAATAAAAACCTTCTGGTTTTCAGATTACTCTCCACCAATTTGGTTATTAGCAAATCTGAAAGGAAATAACTTGGTCTTGTAAGGGGATTGTCTATAAAATTATATAAATTTCCATAAAGGGAAATTGTAGTAGAACATCACATTGGGAGAATATGGTATTCTTGATCAATTATTATATTTTAAATATACATATAAAATAGGTTTGAGGATAGAGCTTGCTTTGTTTGTTTTGGTTTGTTTAGTTGTTTGGGTTTTTTTAAATAATCATAAAAATGTAGATTATAATCTGTAAGGAATGGATGATAATTTACTATTGAGACATCATTAGCAATTGTAATTTTAATATTCCATCTTTTTATACCTTTTTATATAATTAAGCACTTAAATAAGTATCTGTATAATTAACTGTAAATTTGTGAGTAATTTCATGCTTTTTTTTTCCTTGAGTCTCAGTCATTTGTGTCTTACAATTTTACATTGTGTCTGGAGTGCCAGGAAGGTGTTTTGAGTGTTTGGAACCGTGCTCACCAGCACTTCATTCCAATCTCAGGGTCATTGCAGGGTACTTTTACCTTGCACCGTGTTACACTCGGCTGAGTTCGGGCCAGCTCTGTTGGTAACGCTGAGATCTCCTCGCTCGCCCTCCCCACCCTGTGTGTGGAAGGTTTGGAACAGGCGTTGACGGTGCCCGTTGTGTGTTGCAGGATGGTTTCACACCTTTGGCAGTAGCTTTGCAGCAAGGCCATGACCAGGTGGTTTCCCTGCTGCTGGAAAATGACACCAAGGGAAAAGTCCGCCTGCCTGCCCTTCACATCGCGGCTCGCAAGGACGACACGAAGGCAGCGGCGCTGCTCCTGCAGAATGACCACAATGCTGACGTGGAGTCAAAGGTCAGTTGGGAAAAGCAAGGAGCTCTGATGCTATCAGGTCTCCAGGGGAGGTCTCCCTCCACGTGGACTGTTTTGCTGTGGTTACACAGAACTTTCTCCTCTAACACGTGACAAAGAACAACGTTTGGTTTGCCTCCTTTGGCTCTTTCTCCCCCCGTTCCCTCTCTGTTTAAATCAGGGTTAATTTCTCTTGTAGAAACCTTGCAAATGGAAAATAATAAACAAAATATTATTTGAATTATTATCTTGGAAATGAAAGCCACTCCTGAAAGCAGCGGTGAGCTGTAGGTACCCTACAGTTGTCATTTGATCAGCTGTCTGTGCAATTGCTACTTGGAGAACTTTGGTAAACATGTAACAATTAGCACTCAAAGTAGTCGCTCATTTGGCTTCCAGCCTGTGGAGCTTCCCGTGTGTGCCGGGCGTGCTGCCATCCCAGCTGCCATGCCACACAGCCATCATGAAGCTTCCCGCACCCATGTCACCAGTGGTGGACTAACCGTTCATTTTTTCCCCCTCTTTGCTTCCAAATGTGTTAACCTAGATGATGGTGAATAGAACAACAGAGGTATATATAAATATATATATGCATCATCACTCCTCATGACTTAGTGCTGCTGCATCATTTCTCCCTCCTGTCTGCATCGCATATTATAGGATAGACACCTGCTTTAGATGAAATAAAGTAGCATGTGCTAGAGAAGACTGTAGTTTAGAGACCAGGGCTTTCTGCAGCTGAAACCAGGGTTTAAAAGTAAGAGTGAAGCATTCTTGGGAACCATCTGCCATCATAAAAGGGCCGTATTACAAGAGATGGAGTTTTCAGGGAATCTCATGGAGCATATGTTTATCAGATGTTCTAAGAGCTGCAGACAACCCTGTCATGTTGTGCACCCAGGTCTGATTCTAGGCTTCTGCATGACACTTACCTTGATGGTGTCAGCAAATAGAATGATCTGAGAGTGGTTTTATAGCTGCAAAACTCCCAAAGCAAGGCAGTGGCAGCTAGCATGGCTTGCTAACAATTTAGAAACGCATCTAGTTCCCATAAGGTTTCATACTTTGCAGGACTGATGGAATTGCTGCATGTTTTAGCATTATTTTAAAAGGAATTAAAACTACTTAAATATGAAAATCAGTTGCCGAAGTACTTTTATCAGTAAGACATCTTTTAATTAGGGTGGTAACTCGTGGTGTCTGAACATAACCCAGTGTGATTGCCCACAGTGGGAGACTGATCTTTATGGTGCTAACCCTTGGAAAAAAAAAATAAACCGTATTAATAATTTAAAATAGTCTTTGATGTTATTTTCATTTGCATCTACTTTGAATTTATAAAAATCAGTTAGCAAATATCATTAAATGACTTGTATTTGAACTTCTGCAAAGAATCTCTAAGAGATTTAACTTGCAAGATCGATGTAATACCACTAACTGTATATTTCTAGTTAGAAGCTAATTTCTTACAAAAGCCAGATCATTGCCTTAATACTCAAATGTTTTGCTGCTGTTTTCCTGGAATAACTGAAAGTTTTATTCAACTTCTTTTCTTCTAGAATAATTATGTTAATTTTTTCCCTCCTGCATAGCAATGTGATTTTATTTAGATTCTCTGAGATACTATAAATAAACATCAGTGAGTGAAAACTAGTACAGAATTGGAGTGGTGACTTGCAGCAGGCTCCTGTTACTAGCTTTTGTCAGGGATGTGCCACGAATTGTGGAGTACTAGTGCGATATTTTTAAAAAAGTATCTATTGGTTGTGTTTTGTTTTGTTTTTTTGCAGAGTGGGTTCACTCCCCTCCACATAGCTGCTCACTATGGGAATATCAATGTGGCCACGTTGCTGTTAAATCGGGGTGCTGCTGTGGACTTCACTGCACGGGTGAGTGTGGAGTCAGTCATGCTTCATTTGCTTCCTTCTGCACAGAGGAGGGAGAGGCACATCCCTGCCACCAGCCAAGGGGCCCGACTTGGCTGAACTGGTTCTCTTGCCTGTAAAGGGGCTTTCCCTGGGCTGCTGAACCCAACCTGGGCTTGAGAGCTCACCTCCCAAAACTTCTGCTTTCATCAAAAGGAGCTGCTATTTTCATGGCTCCAGCCTTGCTAAAGACGGGCTGGGATCCAGTGACACAAATGCTTCCACCTGTTAGCTGTAACATATGGCAGGAGTGATGTGTCCCTGCTGAATTCTCCTCACCGTGCAGTTGCTTCCAGTGAACATCAGGTGAAGAAAGCATCTGTGCTTCCATTGCATGCACGAGAGCCAGGTGGTTCATAAAGGAGATCTGAGAAGCTGGATGAGTAGGAAAAGAAATGAGACCTAGAAGTGGAGTCCATAATGCAAGCAGAAGAAAGACAGGAAACAACAGAGGGAAGTTAGAGTTGGAAGAGCAGGGGAGAAACCCAAACATACATGGGTAGGCATTTGGCACAAAGGATACAATACGAAGAGCAAGGAGAGATGGTGGTGCCAGGCATGAGACCAAATAAATAAATAAACCCCAAAACAAAACAAACTGAGGCTCTGCAAGGCTTTGGCTCACCAAACCTTACCCAAACAAAGCCAGGGAAGAGATGTGGTAGTGATCCTGGACAATAGGGAGATAAAATCAAGGGAACAAGAGGCATTCAGAGTGAAGGTAAATGCTGAGGTAAGAGTAAATAAGCATAAATTGGCCATGAATTGTTGTCTACAAATTTAGATATTTCCTATTAAATCTTAGTAATTAATGTTATTTAATTAATAATTGCTTAATAATGAATATTAAATATAACTAATGAGATTCTGGAACAATCTTTCAATTAAACTAGAAAAAGTTAAAAACAATCCAATGTAAATTCAAGATTATATTTATGAGGGGAATTATGTCACATGGATAATCCAGCAGCTCCTCTTCTGAGATTTTGATCATATGTTTATTACTTTTGCAAGAGGAAAAGTACTACAATGCTGCTTGGAGCATTTGCACAAAGGGAAAAGTGAATTTGCAGTATTCCACTTTAGATAGCTTGTATAGCTAAAAGCTTGAATGCTTCTGTAGTTAAGGCACATATTTACATGCAGCAAAGATTTTATGGCAGGCATTGCAAACCCATTGCTTTGCTTTCAGTGATAACATTGACCTCTGATTTCCAAGTCCTTTAACTGACCCAGTTAGAGCATTAAGGCATTTCATACCATCCTGAGCTTTGGCACTGCGTGTTTGATAAGCCCTAATCACAAAAGCAAGGAAGACAAATGGGGCCTTGGGTCAACTCTTTCCCACTCAGAAACAAGATTAGGGATTAGCAATGCTACTACATTAGCAATTAGCAGCATTTAGTACCAGTGCACTAAATACCATCTGCCTATGCTTGTTTTAATAGAATAATAAGTCTTAGGCTTCAGCAGCTCTGTTTTGGATTAAGGGCACTTGCAGAGAGCACATCCAGAGTAATAAGGCCATTCTCGCCTCCTCTTCAAGATCTGGACGTTCTGAATTCTTCTTCCATTAGTTGTCATCATCAGAGGGAGACAGAGTTCTGGGATGGGTGGGGAAGTGCAGATGCAGGGACATCAGCCTGAAGGAGCAGGGAGCTGAGGCTGTGACTCAAGGAGCACTGAGCACTTGTTTGTGCTTGTGATACAGGGCAGGGGCATCCAGAGAGAGAGGGCTCATCTCCACTCCATGGCAGTCGCAAATCTAGATAAAGCTGTTGTGACAGAAAGAATTGTAGCATAAATAACAGTAATATGGAGTAGATTTTTGTTTTTTAGTGCTTATCAGGCTGCAGTGGAAGAAAGCACAGAAGGATGGGTTAAGTTCTGGCAGAGCAGTGGATTTGTAGGCTAGCAGAGCACATGCAATTATCAGCACCAAGTAACAGAGCCCTTGCTTGATCCTTGATTACCCACATTGCAAAACAGGTACTGAAAATGACCCACAGGAACAGCCTGCTCATTGCCACCTCATTGCCTCTTGTTTTAATTTCTGTAAATGCTGTCCACAGTCTGCTGTCTTCCCTCTGCAGGAAAAGCCCATATTTGAGTTGCTGACAATGTGAGATGAGCAACAGGGCAAAGATATAGAAGGGCTATAACCCAGATAAAATATTACCGTATGTACTGTAGCTTTCAGAAGTGCAAAGAGCAAACTTTTAAGATGGGGTGTCAAATGCAGTTTGTGCACTTTTCCTTTGTTCTTATTAAATAAATACAAGTTAACACTGCTTGTCTATCTCTCAGTTTATGTTCAAACTCTTCAGGAAGGTATGAATTCTGGGGGGAGATTTGAACAAGAGGAGAGGATTATGATAACAAAAGAAGCTTGTGTGAACAGGGTAATGTGAAGACAAGTGTGTGAGGGCAGGACAAATAGCCATCTGCCACCATCAGTGTAGTCAGAGTGGGGAAAGGTGGAGGAATGCGAATGCATGTGCAGGATGAAGGCAGAGCTCTAAGGCCAAGGGCAAGTGTGGTGAAATGAAGAGCTGGTGAAAGGATGTAAGAAAAAGGAGGGCAGGCCTGTGGAAAGGAGATCTCCTCAGCTGCTGTTTCCAGCATGTTTCCAAGAGGCCTGAGGGAAGGAAGAGGTTCCAGCAGCGAAGGCAAGGAAAGAGATGAGCTTGCTGAAGGCTCTCAGTGTGTGGGCAGGAGGTGAGCAGTGGTGCTGTGCTGGAAGTAAGTGATGTCCCCAGTGATACTCAGTAGCAGCTGCTCCCTCAGCTCCACCAGTACACACCTGCCTGCCTCTCAGCTGTCACATATTCCCTTGGTCCCTTCTTTCACCGCAGCTAGGAGACAGGCACAGCTCCAGGAGCTCTTACAGGTGTCACAGTGCCTGCCAGCCTGTGTACCTGCTGACTGCAGGGGCTGGGGGGTTGGAAATGTACCTACTTGTACAGGTTTGCACTCCTGCAGCCGAGTGACTGATGTCATGTCAGCTCTTCCCGTGAGCTGCGTTAGCACTTCTGTGTCTGCTTTCTTCTCTTGCCTTGCTGCAAGTGCAGGGAAGGTGGCACAGCAAGCTCCCCATTGGGATAGAAGGAAATAATTCCAGTAAATCAGCTTGTGATGCCCCTTATCCCACCTATAAACAAGGAGGCAGCTCTGGGAGCCATCCTAACCTCATTCCAAGTGAAACAAAATCTCCTTATTCAGCTGGATGTTTGCCATTTTGTAACAAAGGAAAAACAATCATTCCAAATTGCTTGACTTCTTGGGCTCAGACTCAACAGAAAACCTATCACAATTACTGGCAGGGTATGCATTGCAGAGTAACAGGCATTTTATGACTACTCATCATCCTTTTCCTGTAGTACATTATCATGTGTCCGGCTCCTCCAAAATACTTCAAATACTTCATTGCATCACCATATGCTTAACTGGGAGAGAATCACATAGAAACTAAAGAAGTGAAGGAGGAGAATAAAGGGTAACTGAGGGTGAAGTCGGCCTCCTTTCTTAGCCAGATTAACACTTTAAAGCAGTCACTACTTGGGCTTTGAAGGATTGCAAGAGCTCCAGGCACCATTCTCTTAGCTGACAGTGCTAAGGAGAGGTATGATGAATCCCAGTTACAAACTGAAAGGTAGCCAAATACCTTTAGGTGAATCTATTTTATCAATTTCTTCAACAGGAAAAACTAATTCCTGTCATTTTAAAACTATTGTTTATCAGCCACTTGTGCCTTTTAATCAAACTGTATCAGATGTCTTACCTAGAGTTTTAATGATTTTGAAGGTGTTTTAGATAAACTGGGAATTTTATTTAGGTAGAAGTTATCTTTTGGGGGTTCACACAGTCTTCAGATAGCATTCTTCTGTCTGAGATGATCTTGTAGTGGAAAGATCTGTTTAGCCCAGGTGAGGAAATGCCTTTGAAGCTCCACCTGTCTCTGAGGAAAACAGTGGTTAGAAAGGAAGGAAGGATGAGAGTCTCTCCAGCTTCCAGAGCAACAGCTGAAAGAAACCTCTGTGACCCCCACATCCACTCTGTACTTGAGCAGGTCAGAAGATGAGGTAGCCAGGGAATCCTCTATGTGAAGATGACCTCTCCCTGTTTCTTTCTTGCCAAGGCAATCGGGAGCTCGTCACCGTGCCATAGAACTGCATCCAGCCCTGGAAAAGCCTTCCTGATACACTCCTTATCCTAGAGGAGCTCTCAGTTCCACTGGGAGTGGGCTTTGCCTGCAGAAAGTTTGCTTACTGGAAGGTTAGGAAAGGATTTGGTAATTTTGAGGGTGGTGTGAGGACAACATGCATTAATGATGACCCTGAGGCTGAGAAGCAGAACACCATTAGCCCATCAGAAAGAGCAGGCAATATCTAAGTGACGGGGCATAAGAGAAAAACATCTTTGTTTCCCCAGTGGTAGTTTGCCATAAGAGCCCCTTTCTATAGTCTTCCTTGTTTTCTTCCAGGATTCATTTTATACATCTCAACCCTGAAGAAAGTTAAGTGTATAAGCACACAAGAACTAAAATAGCACAATATAAGGCTTACTACCATTAAGGAGAGAAGGAAAAAAGCTGGAAAAATTGTGCAGTTGAGGGTTTCCTGGAAAGCATCTGATTGGCATTTTTTATCTGTAATTTCTGAGACATCTATACAAGCCTCAGTGATCCCTGTAACTTCTGCTAGAATATAAGACTTTTCTCTGCAGGAATTCTGCTGTGTTGTAGCTCCAGTTCTGAACTGCAGAAAAATACAGGGGAGGATATTGAGTGCTTTAACATACAACATGTTGGTGTTGGTGCATAATTGCATATTAGAATCTTCAAATGCACACCACAATCTTCCCATACCTCTAGGATCTGGTAATAGTGGTAATAACTCTGCAGTGGTGCTGCTGACAATTCCAGTATGCAAAAATCACCATTATGCTCTTTCCTTAAAAACTTATAATGTTGGAGGGATTTTCCAGACTGTATAAGAAATTTCTGTTACAGCAGTCTGGCTGTTTTCAGCTTCTGTCTTACTCATACATACTGTGTCAATATTAAGCTCTTCCTAGAGTTTGCTCTCACTTGAGGATTGAGAAGAACCATCTTACTAAATTCCAAGTTAACCTGAACACTTTGGTAAGAAATGGTTCTGGTTTGTTTTAAATCAAGGAAGTGAAATTTGAAATCAGATAAGTGTAATTTTTCTGATTAAAACTGCACTCCACTGAGAAGTTGGGAGGAGAGCTCAGAGGTGGAGGTAAGTTCTCTCATTGGCAGCAAGAAGAAATACCAAGTCCATGTGACTGGCAATGGGTCTTCACAGTCCTGATGTGACCAGCTGCTCAGTCAGCATTTAAATCAGTGCAGCGCATGGCTAGGAAAGGTTTTCCCTTTGTTTGGTGCCTTCCTTTAAAGGTGCATTTCAGAGCCCAGTATGAAGTTGTAGGTGCAAACATTTACTTTTCTTAGTTATTATTAGCATCCTTATGCTTGTAAGGCTCCAGCTGTGATGGGAGAAAGAGGCAATCTCATAGGACAGCATAGCACACCAGGAACCCAGGGAGAGTTCCTGGTTTTCCATATGCATTAAAATGGAACCATGTAAGTTCTGCTTTGCACACTGATGATTTTAACCCCACTTTTTTCCTGACTTCCTAACCATTCATGTTGCTAGTTTGTAGTAGAAAGGAGCAATTCTGACTGCTGTGGTGAACTGTGATGGATAACGCCGTGTGTCAGAGGGCAGCTGATCTCATTTCAGCTGGGAGATGTTAGGTGGCTCGTTTCTCAGCACAAGATAACTCAAAAGTTCTTGAGTTTTCTTGTGAAGCTATAGATAGAGGGCTGCAGCTGGAACAGTTTGGTGTTCCCTCTGATAAGGCACAAGCAAAGGCTGTAAAAGCAGGTCGCTCCTCACCCATCGTATTTGTGGATGTTGTGTGGCTCTGGAGGAAGGCACGAGCCCTGTGTGAGGGGGTGGTGGGCTGCAGCAGGCAGTGGATGGAGACAAAGGGAAAACCACCATCCACGATGTTGTGAGGTGTAGAAAAGGTTGCACGCACCTAATCCATGGCATTTGAGCTGTGTACAGTCTCAGAGTACTTCAGGTCACGTGTCCCAGGAAATCTGCCAAGAAGGAGAGGAAAGGCTGTGTTCTGGTTGATAATCCTGTGACCATTTTCTCCATAGTTTTAAGCTTGCTGTTCTCACAGTGATGCTTCATATTCCCTGTGGAATTTATTAACTCACAAATTGGACCTCAGTGTCAAGGGGTCTACCTGAGACATTACCCAGCACTGGCTATTTCAACAGCAAGGGCAAGCAGCACTCCAGCAGGAATTCCAGATCTGAACCACATCTTTTAATGGCAACTTTTGGAAGGCATTTCAGCTTTATTACTGCGGGAGAACATCTTCAAAAATTTCCTGATTTACTATTCTATCTTAAGAACAAAGGGAGAAATTTATAGAAGATCAAACGGATAAAAATAGACTGAAAAGACAGCAGATGCTGTTGATACACTGAAAAATTCAGAACCTTACATTTGGTGGCTATTTTGTTTGCTGATACCACAGTTTTAGTGTTAATAAACAACACCAAAGTTGCACATATTATGAAGCTTTTTTTATCTCTTGTTTCTTGTGACAAGTACAAATAACTCCATTTTGAGTTCCTTGCTTTGCGTTTTGTCATTAGAAAAGTTAATGATGGTGGTGTCTGAGGTTTTTTCACTTCTCAGTTCACGTTCTTAATTGTGAGATGAGAGATGGGGAAGGATCACACATATGAAACTTCTAGCTGTGATTCTTTAAGACTTGGTGCATCACAGTATTGACCAAAGACAAGTTTCTTGGCCCGAACATCAGTGTGCAAGTATTCAAGCATTCACATAATGCATCTCTTCCTTCATCTGTTTGGAGTCAGAAATCTCAGCCAGCTGAATTACTACTTCACATTCTTTGCTACCAGTAAAAGCTAAACAGCAAAATTAAATTCTGAATAGAGACTTGCCCCCTCTCTTTTTTCCCCTTCTTTTCCTCACGGTGTTTTCCTGAGATATTAAGGGTGAAAAGGGTTAAAAGTATTTTTAATCCTTCATCTCTTAATTTTTTTATGAACTGTCTGATCAGGTTAGTAAAGTACAACAAAAACTGCAAACTCCTTCCAAGGGAATGAGTGCTCTTTCCTAGGAAAGAGGAGCTGTTTGGTCATCTGTAAGGACAGATATTACACTGGACATACAGAGTTTAATTTGCTTGATCCCTCCTGCTCCATTAATTATTTCAGGGAAGCTCTGTGTAGTTGGTTTTCCTCACAAAATTTTTCTGGAGAGATCATATCCTTTCTCCATTCATCTCCTTGTAATGTGAACTTGCTGCCTATTTTCAACCAAAAGTAACTCCAGGTTTCAAGATGCTAAAGACATTAAATTTATGTGGTTTTTGTAAAGACAGGTGATCACACAGAGCAAAGATGGATTGCTAGTTCTCGAGCTCAGTCCTTATTTGGTGCTAGAGAATTTCCTCACATTTCCAGCTGAGGTGATTGTCCCTGTCAGAAGTTGGGAGAGAAATATACTGTCCTAATAGTTTTGTTTGCAATCCAGAAATGTGAATGTCATTTGAACAGGACTTGGTTTTAAACATGAAAGTGGATCTTTTTCATTTTTTCCCCTGTTGCAAGCAAACAGTGTCACCTAACCCTTAATTGCTAAGTGGAAGTCATCTCTTTTAATTTTGACCTGTGTATTTGCCAGCACTCATCCCTCTATTCTAGAATCAACTCTCCTTCATTTATGGCAGCAGGAGCTTTGAGTGGCAAATAACTAGATCCAAAGTGCACATTCTTATGTGGTTCTGCCCTTCCCTTGTGCTGCACTAGATGAAAGAGAACCAGACTTCTAATAGGTATTTGTCTTGCCTTTTGTAATGCTGTCCCTTCCTCCTCCATTTCTTTCTTGATGCTTGGAAAATGCTTTTCTTCTTGTCTGTGTATGAGGCAGTAAATTATTAGTACTAAATTATTTTGATGTATTAACAGGGCACTAGGGTCTGTTAGGCTATTTAGCCCTTAACATCAGCAAGTAGAAAAAGGTGTTTCTCTGATCTAAATTACCTGCAGTACTCTTTACTTGAAGACACAAAAGTTACTTCCTTTACCATTTTTTTCCTCAGGAAGGTAGAATTCATCTCTCTCCCCCTCTGACCTCAGTAACATCTTTCCTCCTGGGAAGAGAAAAAAAGCAGAAAGTATCTCCACATAATTGTTTTGCTCCTTTTTTTTCTGTCCTCTTTGTGACTGGTACAGTAATGTAGTGACCCCATATTATATCCAGTGTCAACTCCCAGTCAAATAGAATGAACTCTTTCTTTCAAAACCAACTCACAGAAAATTTAACTGATCACATAGTTTTACCTCCCTGAAAAGACTAGACATGCTGCACTTTGTGTTTAATGTGCTAAGCATCTTGCTTTACTTTGCTTTTTAAAGGAATGAGAAGCTACGCTAGCACAGTCATCACTTTGATACTCTAATGATCATGAATATTGCAGAAAGAATCTCTGTCACTTAACCTTGCTAACATGTATTTTACCTCTGTGATAATATTAATTAATACTCTCTAGTTGCTGCGAGTTTGCTTCATAGTGAAATTTTGTGTAAATGAAAATGTAGCAACTGCATGAGGGACTTGGTGTTATGATTAGGCTGTGAGTCAGCTTCTCACGTCTGAGAGGGGATCTTTCCTTGGCGCTGGTTCTCCATCACTGCACTCACCTGCAGTTCTGAGGACGCGCTGCTAGCTCGGTCAGACACCCCACCCCTCCCCAGCTGCTCGGGGAGCCTTTCTGATGCAGTCAGCCCCAGGACACGCTCACTGCACGTGCTGCTCTCCGCTGGGTCCCAGGGCTGCTGGTTTTACGCGGCCCTGAACACTCAGGAGCACGTCCTTTACAATTCCGTTTGTCTGCACACACTAGCAGCGTGCTCTGTTCAGATCCTTTTACTTGCCTCCATATGATCAAATGAGGGCCGGACGTGGCCCTCATAGGCCACAAGATAAAGGATTCATCAGAGCATGAAGAGATGTCCTGGCTGCGTCTTGTTAAAGCGTGCCTGTGTGTGCGCACGCGTTGGTTATGTAAGTGTCCTCCATGTGCAGCGTCCCCGCCTGTGCCGGCCTGCCAGGCACCGCTCAGGGGAGCACACACACTGCTCTGCAGCCCCACTTCAGGCACGCTGTTGCATCCACTAGAGGAGCAAACTGAGCAGGCAGAATTAGCGCTGGAACTGAAAGGAAGGTGCTTGCCAGGCTTTCAGAGTCTGCTGATGATGTTCAGAAATAAGTAACGTTGCCCTCTCGTAATTTTTGAATAAGATCTACAGATACAATGGTTTTGTTTATTTTTCTATGGCTCCTACAAGTCCAGTAAAGTTGAGGTATGAATCCTTATCATAAACAACCACAGCTGGATTAAATTGCTAAGTTTCAGTAAAATTGCAGAAGTTCAACCCTTAAGCAAAAGTTGTGAGCTGAGGCACAATCATGTCATCTTATAACTGTAACAACAGTTTGACTTTTGTCTTCACCATGTGTATGTTGAGGCATCAGGCCAATAATTCACATGTGTGGTTGAACACAGCTTCCCTTTGCTTTCATGCTGCCAGGGAAACAAATTGTGTTATGATTTAGCAAATTGGGCATAATTCACTCTGTGAGCAAACCCAAAATGGAATTTGTGAAAGACAGACATATGCATATTTTATTTCATGTTTTTTTCTTCCACAGAATGATATTACACCGTTGCATGTTGCATCAAAAAGGGGAAATGCAAATATGGTCAAACTCCTACTTGATCGAGGAGCTAAAATTGATGCCAAAACAAGGGTAAGCTCAAGTGTGAGTGCTGCGAGTGACTATGTGGAATTATTGCCTCTGACCTATGTGTTGCTGTAGAGCTTAAATCATTCATCTTCCCGTCAGGCTACTACAGCTGCACTGCATTTATTTTTAATGAAATGATTGCAGTAGGATACTAACATTTTACATCTCTTACAGCAGTGTGTGAAATGCCAAGGATGGCAAAGCTCAGAGCCAACCATTTTCCATGGTCCCTTTCCAGTGTTTAATTAGGAGCTGCTTTTATCTACTTGGGAGTAGAGGTGAATGTACAGGAACATGCTAAAAGACGAGAATTCAAGTCAGATATTTCAGAATTTGAATGCTAGCAGGGTAACTTTGAGCTGCAGTGTGTGTTTGCCTTTCCCTATCCCCAGGCAGTGCCACAGAGCGTGGTGTGGCTGCTGAGCCTCCTGCAGCTCAGGCTCTGTGTGAGGGGTGCTCGGCTGCAGCCTGGGATTTCTCAGCACATGTGTCGGGCACAGGGATGGTTTCCATCAGGCTGACACCTAACTCAGTGCCCTGAGTGACTTAGAGACTCAATGCATATGGTCATGTCTAACTGCTGTAGTTAAACCCCAACCAAACCAGGGATATTTTATTTACTTACACAGCAGAAAAAAAAAAAAATAAAAGAAGGAAAAAGTTCAAATGTTTGGAAGGAAATCTGGAACTAGTAGTGCTGTGGGCTGTCAGAGCAGCCTTTGCAGCACACTCCTGTGTGTGCAAGGTAACTCTCAAGAGCTGTCCTAGTAACTTCTTGACAATTATAATTTTTTTGAAATATTAATTTATCACCTCTACCTTTTCTATTTTGAATTAGTCTGTACAAGTTCTACCATTCAGAATCATTCTAAACAAAAGAAATGAATAACCTAAGAATAGTTTTTCTACAGTTGTTCCTGTATTCACAGGTTTTTGTTTGGTTACTGTAGTCTCTGAGATATCCCGCAGTGCTTGTTAGGCACATCCGTGGGTTTTTTTTCTCTGTCGAATTCAGAAACTGGGTCAATTTATTTTGTCTTCTCTTCGTTCTCTCCACATGTTCTTCCTTATTGCTTCTATTTTACCTTTAGTAGCTGATGATTTATTTCTAAAATGTTTAAGTTTTTTTCCAGTTGGGCAATATGGAAGAGATGACTTTTCATGGGTAATGTGGACAGTGGGTATAGTTTCTGGACTGAAATTCCAGCCTCCTCTGTGCTGCATAGGGGTACCAGGCTGAGGGGTGTGATTCTACCTTGTGGTGGGGAGGGCCAGTGGTCGGTGGTGTAACAGATGGCATTTGGTCAGAGCAGGGAGAAAGGGACCTGGTGGGGGATTAGCTGCTTCCCTCTGCAAGGATTTGCATGGCCCACTGCAGTCCAAATCATTAGGGACCAGTACTTTAAATACTTGGAGTCAAGTTAGTTCTTTTAGTTAGGAAAATTCGTGCTCTGCTTCATTTCCTTTATCACAAGCTCGGGGTCAGACGCTGGGATAATTTCTGTAACTAAAAATACAGGCTGGGACGGAAACAGGATCTAGGAAGAGGGCAGAAGCATTAACAGCTCCTGAGCCTGGCACGGCTTCCCACTGAGGCAAAAGGCAGCGATGACTGTGGTTCACGAAGCGGTGGTTTGTTTTTTCTGGCTCCCCCCGGAGCCTGCCTGTTTCCCCAAACACCCATCCTCTCCAGAAGCCAGAAGGGATTTGCATCACTTTTGCTGCTGGCGCTGTGCGTGTGTCACTCAAGGCTGCTGCCGCTGGCATCGGCGGAGGCACGCTCTCCTGGCAGGCAGGGGTGATGGAAGCTGGCTCCCGGCGGCACGGACTCCTCGGGCGGGGTGTGCGGGCTGCGCTCGGGGCGGCGCTGCCGAGGAGGCTCCCGGAGCCTCGCACTGCTGCGGGATCGGCAGAGGGAACAGACCAGCAGGGCTCAAAGTCAGCACCTGCTGGGATCAGAAAAAACAGAAACTTCCATAGACACTAATGGGTTTGATTTACAGCCTTGGAAGGAGCTTGGGTTGGTGTCATGATGAAGGTATACAGACATTAAGCAGAGCAATAGTAAACCTATGTTAGCATGTTTGTAAGTAAGATTATGCTTTAGGTAAATGGGAAGCTATGTTGAGTAATATAGTGAAAAGTTTTTAAGTGTAGTGATGTGATTTTATAGTTTAGGTTAAGAATCTAAATGTTATAATAGAAGTATTTGTGTGTATGTGAGCTAGCAAGCTATGGGAGGAAAGAGACACAATGCAGCAGAAAGCAGAAAAGGTGATAGGTGATAAAGTCAAAATAAACTCCGTGTCAACTGTCTATTGGACCAAAAAGTTATATATTGCAGTGTAACTTAGGAACCCGTGACTGTCTCCTCAGCTATGGACGACTTGCTACTCTAAATCTCACGACCTCTGAGACTGATGCATTATCTAGTTAATCTGAGTACTAACCATTCACTAGCCTCCCATAGTCCCATGTCTTCATTTCCAGGCGACGACAAATACCAAAAGCAAGAGAAGGCTGAGAGCAATGTGGTTCTGGGTGAAAAAAGGGCATTGTTTCAGGAGTGCCTGCCTGGTTCTCATATTCAATAGCGAAGATTAATTGCTCTGAGCTGGCACAACACATGTTCCTGCTCAATCTCTCCTGTTGTTCCAACCTGACCCAATGTTGTTTTCCAAGGCTGAACAATTAAGATATGTCAACTTTGCAGATATTCCTTTTTTTTTTTTAATCACTATTTTTCTTTTCAATGTCCCAGATATAGAATGGCCCTACAAAAACACAGGATAACAAAGGCTCTGGTCATATCCTTTACAACAGCATCACCACTGCTGAATGCACTGAAAGGCAAAGAGCAGCTGATGCTGTCTTTTCTGATACATGTGTCAAGTCCTGCTTATCAGCTGGATGCCCAGGCAGAGCCCAGCCTTGTGTGTTCTGTGAGGGGCAGGTGCTGAATGCACACACAGCTTGATAACAGGTGGGATTTGCATGTGAAAATAAGTGAGTCTCCTAGTACCATATTTATAAATGTGAGACTTCTCTCTTTTTTTCCTATTTTTAAGAGATGAACAGAATTTTTGCATGTAAGAGATAAGCAGATTTTTTTTTCTGTTAGAATAGTTTTTTGTCGTGGACATTATGATATTATTTAATTCAAAGATTGATTATGGAAGACAAAATACCTCCATAAAGGTAAATGGCAAAGGTTCTGTACCCTTATGAAAGGATAAAAAAAAAAATTTGAAATTGCTGGTTTCTATTGCGCAGGGGAGAAATTCTTAGGCCGTTGTTTCTCCTGTTTCATATCTGTATTTCACCTTTAAATGAGAATGCAGAACATACTATTTTGTATTGTTGACCAACACTAATAGAGCCAGGATTTGCTACTCTGATTCTTAGATGGGACAGATTCAGCTATTCAACTGGCATTTTGTGGCCTGTTCCTGCAATCCAGTCTCTGTATGTGATACTGGAATACTCTCCACATAATGCTTACTTTTATTGTTCACAAAAAGAATCATTTTATAGATAAATTAACTAAAAGCCTTTCCTGAGTAACAAGTAAGTTGAGGTAATGATTCTTTTCCTTAGTCATTTACGTGAGCATTTGCATTTGCTGCTGACAGATGGTCCAGGAAACTGTAGTGCTGAAGTACTGCACAAAAGGTTAACACGAAGGGCTAAATCCTTATCCTGTTTGAATTATTGTAAAAGTAATCCAGGAACTCCCACTTTCTCTGGATTCATTAGGACTGGGATTTGATGAGTACCATTATACTCTTACACACCTGCACACTGTAGTTGGGAGTTGAGAAGACGTGAGACACATCCCAAAAATGATGTTAAAACTATTTTGAGATTCAGACATGCCTTTTTTTTTCCATTTTAGTTCACGCTACATTGCATTGTTTATTTTAACCAGCTGTTCATCTTCCCTCAGTTTTCTTTTTTGTGTGTGAGATGTCTAGCAACTGGTATTTGGGGCTGGGTACTGAATTCTTAAGGGTACCCCTCAAGAACTATGTGCTGCCAGAGCAGCTTTAATCATTCTGGTTTTTAGCTAAGATTCTGGGCAAAGGCCTGTTAATGCCTCATGTAACATGTTTACTCAATGTTGCCCTAATTATGTTTTTTTTGTCTTCCAGAAAAGACTTTAAAAAGTAAAATTTAATTAGAGAGGTTGATTAAATCAGCTTGACTTGCTTTGGCTGTCTAATACTGTATATGCCAAAGTGAATTTGTGTCTGAAGCAGGCAGCAAGCAAGCTTTAGCCTGGATTAACAATAAGTGTTTATAATCTTCATTCTACTGATTTTGCAGCTAAATAACAGGCCCAGCACTCATATCTGCATGAAAACATGTGGGATATGCTCTTTGAAGATGCATCAGATCATGCATAAGCTGCTCCAGAAAAACGACATGTATTAAGATATGAAATAACTACAGTAGCCCTGCCTTGGCATTCTGAGTGTGCTTTGCATGTGCAGGGAGAGCAAACCTTGTTTGAGGCCCAGAAGGGGCAGTTTGCAATAGTGCCAATGGAGTGGAGAATTCAGGAACCTGGAGCACGGAGGGGCTGTGGGACAGAGCCCTGCTAGGCTGAGTGTGAAGGGGCTGTGGGACAGAGCCCTGCTAGGCTGAGTGTGTCTGGGCTGTGGGACAGAGCCCTGCTAGGCTGGATGTGAAAGGGCTGTGGGGCAGAGCCCTGCTAGGCCAAGAGTGAAGGGGCTGTGGGACAGAGCCCTGCTAGGCTGGATGTGAAAGGGCTGTGGGGCAGAGCCCTGCTAGGCCAAGAGTGAAGGGGCTGTGGGACAGAGCCCTGCTAGGCTGGGTGTGTCAGGGCTGTGGGGCAGAGCCCTGCTAGGCCATGAGTGAAGGGGCTGTGGGGCAGAGCCCTGCTAGGCTGAGAATGAAGGGGCTGTGGGACAGAGCCCTGCTAGGCTGGGTGTGAAGGGGCTGTGGGACAGAGCCCTGCTAGGCTGAGTGTGTGCATGGAGTGTCACTCAGCAGGCTGGGCAGATAAGCCCTGGAGGCAGCAGTAATTGCTCCCTTGGGAATGTGTGCTGTTACCTCTGGCTCAGGGGACAGCAGTGCCTGCTGCTTCTGCCAAGGCTGTGGACAGGCTCCGGGAGTTGGCTCCAACTCTGACAAGCTCGTGCTGAATATTTACATCACATTTTTTACTGGGTATTGAGCTTGGTTTCATCGCTCTTAGACTGGGTTGGAAGCTGATGCTCACTGGTGAGGCTGATGCTCACTGTGGTTCTGAGGCTACTGTGGCTTTGGGAGACAGCCCAGAGGATGCTGTGATACAAGGGGAATCCTGGGCGAGCACTGACAGGGAAGAGGTAGCTGGGGGCTACAAGGAGGCTGCTCTGTGCTGACCCCACGCTGCTCAGGGGCCCCTTAAAGCCATGTGTGGTGGTGAGGAAACACAGCAGCAGGAGGGCTCAGTCTCAGCACAGTTTTGTCTCCAGTGTAACAAGATCAGGGAGCTACACAGGTACCTGAGTGTCAACAGGGACCAGAAACAATGCTTAGGTGTTATGTGTGTGTGTGTGTGTGTGTGTGTGTGTGTGTGTGTGTGTGTGTGTGTGTGTGTGTGTGTTTGAAATAAAAGCTAAAGCAACATCAGAGATGGGCGTGCAATGCTAATGGGAAGCTTGTACCTAATCAAAACTCCTCCTATTGTCCTCTTGGCTTTGCTGAAGCTGCTCTCAGGCTCTCTGGAGGGATAGATAATACAGATGATATGATTTATCATGTCAGTGCATACTTACAGAGTCCTTAATCTGCAGATTATTGTCATAATCATTTGTAATGGTTTTTCTGAGCCATTGCAGACTCATATTAAGGCAAGTTTGCTTCCTAATACATGTAATATATTTTATGCTTCACGTAGTTTAGTCTGTGTGAACAGTAAATAAGCAACTAGAAAATCTCGTGGAAAAGTCATTGAAGTCTTGCTGAGGTCATAGCAGTCTGTTTTAATCTCAGAATCTCTTTTTAAAAAAGAAGTCTTTGTGATCTGCATTTCAGATTGCCTCTGTACATTTCTTTACCTGCTAAGTGTCATGTAGCAATTAACTAAACCAGTGAATAGTGTCTTTTGAAGCTACAAAAAACCAAAACAAGCAAACAAACAAACAAAAAAATCTGTGCAGCTAAATTATCTATCTTGGAGTGTATTTGCTCCTTGCAGTGGGAGGCCTGACATCATGTGAACAACAGCTATAGATCAGCTGTCCCAGCAGTGTCACACGTGATGCGTCTGGTGGCCACACTGCTGTGTGGCCCAGGATGAGGTCCAGCTGGCCAAGCATGACTGCTTGCTCCTCCTGAGCCACAGAAACCTTGTCAGCCAGAAATACCCGCAGAGGGATGGGTGCTGTGCTCTGGGAGCACTGGAAGGGTCTAGACTGGTACAGGAGGATGATCAAATGTGTCTCATTCTCTGTGAGCGTGGTATGTACTAACCATGGTATGTTGGTGAAATGACTTGGGGAGGTATTAAACCTGGAAAATGGTCTCTAACTTTGGTGCCTGATCTCCTTGGGTATCTATCTTTGATGTACCTGCAAAATGTGTTAATTATAGGAAGTAAAAAGAGCGAACAATCTAATGTACATGATTAGCTTCAGCTCTTGCTGGGTTTGATTTTCCTTCCCATACAAGTTTTCTTTTTCTTGTAGGTGATACTTTCATATCAAATGTTTGTGTCTGCTCAGTACATGATATGCCCTCACCTGGGGAAACTACTAGCATAAAAAATATGCATTACCCATTTTAAGCACTTGTGAAGCTATGCCAAAACATTCGCAACTCAGCTGAAAAATGCATCATTTGTGGGTTTTGGTATCTTTTCTCTTTGTCTTTACTTAAGCGTTTTGAGCAATACATCTTGAATTTGTGTAGTATCATTTTAACAAGATGCACTTCCCAGTACTTTATGGGCTGAAATAGCAGGAAGAAGCAGAAATCGCAATAGAATTGACTTGAGAGGTGTCAGTAAGAACATTGTGGGCCAAGCTGCATTCATCATGTGGGAACAAATGACTCCCTGATTTAAGGGAGTTAAGTCTGAACCAAAATATTTTTTCATCTCTGTAAAAAATATATGCCTTGCTTTAAATGCAAGAACATGCACCATGAGAACCATACAAATTTTCACTGAAAGCAGCAGGAAAAGTTTATCATGAAAATTCCTACCTGTTATCTTTCATAGTTTTAGTAGGAGCAGGCAAAAATGTAGAAGCAGAAGAATGTAAGGCTCTCTGAACCACCTCCTCCCTCTCCCTGGCTGCCCTCTACACTTTGCAGGGCTGAAGCTGATATTCCAGTAGAGTGTGGTTTAGGAATTACCACAGAAGAATATTATAATTCCATATGAAAAGTATTATTAAGGAGGCACCATAATAATACTTGCTATCATACAGAAATGGAGGGGGAGTGCGTGTGTGTGAAGGGAGTGTGTGAAAAGGATAATCCCTTGTATAAAAGATAATCCCTTGTATAAAAAAGATGTGACATACGTGTTCTAGACAATACAACACGTGTTTCAAGAGTAGTGGAAGACACCAGAGAAAAGCCCCTTCCTTTGTAGGGGCTTGTAAATGGAGAACCAGTTACTGAAAACGTTGACATCATTATTTGGAACAAGCAATAGGATGTTGACTATTACTAAGCAAACTATTCTAGAAGAGGTATGGACAGCATGCCTTGACTCTAGGCCAGTCATTCAGCTGGAGGTCACAGAAACACAGTCTGTACAATGAGACAGAAGTGAACCCAACATACTTCCATCACCTGGGATTGAGATGGTTTTCTCATCTGCTGTACACTTGTCAAAATCAGTGTAATAAAAAAGTCTGAGGAGGATTTTTTTCCCCCTCAGACTAAGTGACTATCCACCGACTTCAATGCATACTGACAAATGAGAGACCCAGTTTTCTCTGAGGCACGCAGGCAAAAAGCACCTGAAGTGCAATCTCATGTTTTTCTTGCATGTGCAATGAGGGCCTGGAAGACACCCATTGCATGAACAGTGATGTGATGTGACTATTTACATGTTCAGAAATCAGAGCCAGTTCGTGCTCTGTTGGTTTGATCAAACAGGTTCAAGTGTTCATTTGCAGAAGAGCAGCACCTTGCAGGAATTAATGAGCCTCCTAGGACATCACAGGTCTCTACAAAAGTGTGCAAGATTTTAGCATGTCTGGCACTAACCAGTTATAACTCTGTATCTCACAGGATGGGCTGACCCCCCTCCACTGTGGAGCAAGAAGTGGCCATGAACAGGTTGTAGAAATGCTGCTGGATCGTGGTGCCCCTATTCTTTCCAAAACTAAGGTAACTGGTACTCTTTCCTGGTGGGATAATCCTTGTACATTTTTTTCTTTTTTCCTAATGTAATTCTGCATGTCTCATATATTTAAGGGTTTGGCAATAACTTTCCTGTTTCTCAGTTATTTAAAGTAACTGTGTGGGAGCTCTCCGAAGTGAATGCCGTATGTAGAGCACGTCTGCGTATGTAAAATGTGTTAAATCGAGATATACAAGAAAAGATTTCTGTGCCAAACAAAAAGGCTTGTGTGGTAGCCCTATCCCTCAGAATTTCAGTAGCTGGAGATCTCTCTGTCTATCCTGGAATAAATACACGGTGATTACAATAAATCTTCAGCTTGTACCAATTTACCCCAAGGCTAGAGAAGAGACAAGAGATAAAAATAGAGCAATGTCCCTTTGCAGAGACAGCTCGTATTTCCTAAGGACTTAGCCTGATTATCAGATTCTCCCCTTTCTGTCTCTCTACGGTTTATCATGCAAAATTCTTCCTGATAATTTCAAATCACCTGCGCCAGGGTGCACAGATTGCTTTAGACCCAAGGGCTGGCATTAAAAGAAGCATTTGCCAGAACTCTCCTGGCGGTGGTCTCTGCTGTGCTGTTACTGCTGATTTCAAATCTCAGAGCAGCAGCCTGCTTTGCTCCACTGCAATCCATGGCTTCCCCATTCAGGGATGACATTTGGGCTCTGCAGTTTGTTGAGGTTCTTTCCAAAGATAACCTTCCACTGAAAGGATTTTTTTTTCTCTTAGTCTGTAACCAATGTGTTTCAGCAACATTTCTGCTCCGTTGTTATTTCTTTTCTCTCTCTGTCATCCTGTCCTATCTCAGCACCCTTCTATATTCTGCCTTTCTCCTCCCTCCTTTTTTCCCCCTTTACTGGAGTATATTTAGTATTTATTTGGGGAGGTTGGCACCAGCTTTCCTCTGCTCAGTGAGTCACTGGCAAGAGCTGTCAGGGGCAATCTGACAGACAGTTTTCACCCATCCTCTGCATGTGGAATTTCCATGGACTCCCACAGCCCTAGCTTGCAAACTCCATGAGCAGGGGAGAACCACAGGGGGCTGTCTAGGAACCCCCTGGGCCTCATCTGCCTCTCTTGGAGCCTAGAGCTCATACTCCAGGGAGAAAGGCTCTTCCACCCTCTCAGAAAGCTCTTTTTATTACTTAAAGGGAAAAAAAACCCCAAACCACCACCAAAACAAAACCACAAAACGCCCAACCAAACAAAAAACCCCACAACAACAAACCAAACCAAAGAACACCCACACACACCTTATTTCTTTCATTTCCATCGTAAATGGAAACTTCTCCTAAGGAGCTACATTTCTTTGTTGCATGGATATTGTATTTTCAGGTGTCACCCCTAAACTTAAGCTGCTGTTCAGAGACTGTAGGTTTTGAATTTGTTGCTGTTCGTGAGCAGAGTCACACAGCCTGGCCCAGAGTTCACTAGACAAAATCACAGGCAGATTACATGGGATAGTGGGTTTGAAATGGCCTAAGGCTGAGAGACAGACTGGATGTTGATCTGCAGAGGCTTATATAAACAACTTCTGCAAAATAAGAGCCTCCTCTGGAAGAGGGAAAGCTCTTACATGTTAAAAAGTGAACAGAAGAAAGTGCAGAACTTCCTGCATTTCCTTCTGATGTGTTAATTCTACCAGTGTCAGGAGGTAAGCTAGGAAGTAGCTGTACCTCTGAATGGCATAAATGAATTCAATCATTTGGCACCGAAGTGCAGTACTGTCCTCTGCAAAAATAAGTGGCTCCATTCTCTTCAAATTAAGTCATATATTATTGGAAATAGGACACATCTTTGAAAGAATTTGAACTTCACAAAGTTTTCTCATGTTATATAAAACCCTTTCAGAATAATAACCAGGCTGCAGTTTGATAGCTATTTCCTGCTAGAGATGGTTTAGTCTAGTGCTGACCCTTTTTTGCACTGGAAGAACCATAGATTTATTTTCAGGGAAGGCGGTGACCTAATGGATTATATGGGGGTTTCTACAGGCAAAATGAAAAGGGAGTTCTAGTCCTGAACATGCCAATGATTTTGGGTGTAAGAAATGACATCCCTGTCAATAAATGTCCATCTTTTTTTAATTACTGGGTTTCCAGACTTCTTTGGCTCTTTGTCTTTTTTCTTTTTCTGTTTTCTTGCCCTAGAGTGAACGGCACTTTCCCAGATTAAAGCTCTTTGACACAGCTACAAAATAAGCTCAGTAATTTTATGTTTACCTAGTCACACACTTGATACTTCGTTTCACCTCTATGGTCCTGTTTTGTTTTGAGTTTTTTTTATTTGGTTGTTTTAAGGAATGGTGTGACCTTATGGTCCTTAATGGTCAATATCTTTGATTAATCTTGAAGTTCTTTTGCTTTTAATATTTTCTTGGCAATCTTTAAAAAAACA
Source organism: Promerops cafer (assembly GCA_013398275.1). Taxonomy (NCBI): domain Eukaryota; kingdom Metazoa; phylum Chordata; class Aves; order Passeriformes; family Nectariniidae; genus Promerops; species Promerops cafer. The sequence continues at coordinate 2,757,741 of VZSE01001564.1, read as the reverse complement.
GTAATGTAAGAGTATTTATAAAGTGGCTCCATCCTAAAGTACCAGATAATTTCTTAGGGTCATCGTTGGGTTGTCTCTCACAAGAAGGATATGGGCCTGGACAACAGTCTCACATGTAATATTTTTATTTTGAATGTGGCGTTGAAATATTAACTGACTTGTGTAAGGTTATAGAGTATTATCAACTGCAACAGAATTAGGCCTGGTTTAGGGTATAACAAAAGACAATTTTCCAATTCTTTTTTTGTCTTCATCAACTTCTTTAGCATCCAGTCTTGTCTCTTGCTTTTCTGCGTGAGATCTGGCTAGCTACTGCACTTCTCTTGTCCATGACAGATTTTTATCAAGTATTTTGCTGATTTTTCAAATTGGCTCTGTGTCTGTCTTTCTTTACCATCCATGTCAGTCTTTTTGGTACAAATCTCTCCTATAACGGAGTCCCATATCAACTTCTCAATCTCTTACTCCATTAATAAGCATGGTTTATTGGCTGTTACTGTGAAGCATGACACATTTCACCCAAAGGATCTTTCTTATAAAAATGGAGCAGGATGGTGTTAAAGTTTCATGATTTTTTTTACTCTCACCTAAAAAGCATCATCAGTTATAAACTGTTACCAGGAGGACTTGGTGACCAAGAGAAATTAATCTTTTTTTGTCCTACTGTTAACTACACTAGAAGACAGTAAAAACATTTAAAATGCCTTGCTAGTATCAAGCTTCCATGCAGATAATTGCTGTAGTAGCCTTTGGGAATGGGAGAGAAGCTTATCCAAGCCAACATAAATCACAAGTGAGATGCCCATGAGATAATCTTACTTGAAAGATCTTACTGTGTCCGAGAATATCTGTGTCTCAGCACTGCAAGTAACTGCTCTCCGGCTCTGACAGGATGCACCTGTTGGCTTTCACCATCCTGCTTCCATCTCCATTTAAAACACTGTTTCGTTGTGTATTTCCACCTTTCTGTGGGGTGGCTGTTCTGGCTGTTATCACCCGGCCGCGGGAAGGGCGAGGGAAGGGTTTGTTTCAGAGAGCCCGAGGTCTCGGCTGGTTTTGCCTTTGCTGGCTGCGGTCACACGAGGGCACTGCGTCTGTGAGAAAGGTTTGTGTTTCACGATGCAGACACAGCGTACTGGCAGCCACTTACAGCTTATAAACTATTGTGTGCTGCTACAAGAACAGCTTCTGCTCTCAAAACTAATTTCGGCATTAGGAGAATCAAGTAAAAAAAACCCTACAGCTGGAAGGAGGAGCTGTGTACCACTGCTAACAAAGCCTCTCATTCTGGCTATATTTTTAATCTTTCATCATTAAATAGTGTCAGTCCTTTCAATTTTTGAGAATTTTCTCTCATGGTTTTACTCTGAAAATATAATATATTTTGGCAGCTTGGTCACTATTTTAAACACCACAAGAAACAATTCACTGGTACACGAGTCTCTCTCAGGTGTTTCCCTGGTGGGGCAGCTTTACCACTGTAAAAAAAAATTACAGCATGGTAGGTTTTATTCACAGCATGGAGGTTCTATTCAGAGATTTTTAGCCCAGTTGAAGCTTTTGGTTTTTTTACCAATGTGGACTGGGAAGAGTGGTCTCCAGAGCTGGGTAATGTAGTGTAAGCATGTGTACAACCCAAATTCAGGAAAGCACAAGTGGAGGGATGAAGGAAGGCTGTAGTGTTCACTGAGCGATGCTCTGACCTGTGCTGCCATGCCTGGTTTATACAGGCCACCTTTACAGTGGCGAGTTTAATTCAGCTTTAGAAACCAGCAAGTTCCCTGACTGGGGTGTTAAAAGTCACACAGTGCTGTTCCTCATGTACCTCATGTAAATTGAGCAGCCTGTCTGAGACATGCCAGCGGAAAGAAGTTACATTTAGGGCATCGCTGCTATGTTATGATGGTTTCTCAATGTGGGGCTGCCTACAAACTCTAACCAAACAAGCTTCAAATTCTGGAGTAAGAACACCCATCCTTACACTGAACATGCTACGTTTATTTTGGGTTCTCTCTGGGCTTGCAAAATTCCTCATACAACAAACACTCCAAGAACAAGGCGGAGGAGTTTCCCTTCTCTGAGCATCCTCTAACCCCCGTGTGCTGGGTCTCTGTGTTGGCAGAACGGTTTGTCTCCGTTGCACATGGCAACCCAAGGGGATCATCTAAACTGTGTTCAGCTCCTGATTCAGCACAACGTGCCTGTAGACGATGTCACCAATGACTACCTGACTGCGCTGCATGTTGCTGCCCACTGTGGCCACTACAAAGTCGCCAAGGTTCTCTTGGACAAGAAAGCTAATCCTAATGCCAAAGCACTGGTGAGTACACAGCAGGGCACTGTTCCCAGCTAAACATTCCTGCAGAGTTGTGCTGGGACTTACTGGGAGTTATTTTCTGCCTGCTGATGGCTGACACAGAGGATGTGCTGTTACTGCTGCAGCCCAAGAACAAACGCTTGAGGTTCAAAGTGTTAATAATGTACCCTGCAATCAGAGAAGACCTTTGCTTGCAGACAGTCAGCAGTGATTTATGAATTTCTAGTGTAACTAGAGCACTTTTGCCTCCTGGTAGGTTTTTGTGATTATGAGTAGATGAAACAGCTGCAGACATAACTGCTGTAGTTTTTGGTATGGAGAGAATCCTTATTTTCCAGTGTTTGTACAGAGAAAATAATCAGTGACGTTTAAAACTGAGGGAATTTTTTTAAGTTCTCAGTGATGTGAAACTAAAAGGTAGGAATGAGTTACATAATGAGTATGTCATTACATTACACAGAATTTGTGGTATTCTATGTCAATGGAGTCATCTGCCTTTCTACTTGAGAAACAACTTCAGCACCAAAATACATTAGTGCAGTTAGACTGCATACAAACAGAATACATTAATGCCTTTTGTTCAAATTGCAATCACAATCCATTCTGTTTAAAATGTCTCTTTGATTTGTTCTTCAGTAACTGTTCCAAACAAATTCACATTCTGACATGAATTGGGTTGGTTGGTTTCACGGCCTGATGCTAACTCATTCAACTCCTGAACTGTTATGTGAGCTCCTGAAACCCTCACAAGCCAGCTGGGATTGACTCTCTTGGAAACAGTACAGGCTCCACAGATTTCCTTCTCTCAGCCCTGTGCTTTTAGTGTCAGATCAGCCCGTATTCAGGTGTCTGTGGTCAAGCTGTTACAGAATACAAAACACACCTGGGCTCACCCTGGACATTGTCCACTGCCAAAGAGAGGGGTGAGAGCTGCTACACTGGAACAGACAATGACATGGACCTCACATCATGAAAACATACAATATTCTTTACTATATGGCAGGCAAAAAAAGATAATTTTGATCAGGTCTGAGGGACCAGCTCTGCCAGTCGTTTTCAGAATGTTCTGCAAAGTCTCTTCTGTACTGAGCAGCATCAGCATTCAGTGCTCTGATGTTACTGCACCAGTCGTGGGTGCTCTGGACAGCCTGTTTTCCTGATTTACTTTTTTTCTGTGGTATCATCTCACCATAATGCGATGGTAGTTCTAACGTTCACTCCTTTGCACACATCTTTTTTAAAGGAAGGGGTGAAATACTTGTAGTTGCAGTAAGCTTACAGGGAATGAATGAAAAAAAAAAAAAAAAAAGCAGTAAAAATCGTTTAGAAGGTGTAAATTCCAGAGCCTATAAAAGGTAAAGTGCTTTTTTTACCAGCAGTTCTAAAAAGTCGAAAGAAAACCAACCAAAAAAATCCACCCCAAATTCCCCAAAAAGTCCAGCAGAGAACCCAAGCCAGTTAAAAGTGAATATGGTAAGCAAAAAAGAAGGGTTTGATAGTTCTGCATGAATTGAGATTTTATAAAATAAATTAATTATTGGAGTGGGCAATATATTTCATAATCAAAACTGGATATATGAAATAGATCTTTATCTTCTTATTAATTTTTACTTTCTATTACATGAAAAATGTAGTAATGCCAAAATAAATTTGGGAGTTGTTCCTTTAAAATGGAAAAATCTTTTATGTGAATTCCATACTCAGTTCTATTTTTTAATTACATGAGGCATCGAAAAGTGTGTTCTTTCTCATTTCCAGAATGGTTTCACACCTCTTCACATTGCCTGCAAGAAGAACAGAATAAAAGTAATGGAACTGCTTCTAAAGCACGGTGCATCAATTCAAGCTGTAACTGAGGTAAGAAATGGTCTTTCCATGCTTGTCTTTGCTTTTCCTACAAAATTCATTGTAACTGTATTGATTAATATTTTAATATTTCTGAAAGAGCATGGACCAATTAAGTCAACAATTATTTTCAACTAGATACTATGAAATATTAAAATAGAACAATAAAGTCAGTTGCCCTAACGAATCACAAACAACTGATATATGTTGGGATTACAGTGAGAATAACAAGTGAAATGTAGCAAAAAGAACTTTCTAAAGTCTACCATTTCTGCCAATTTTTTTTTCTGTAATTTAAGGCACTGAGGATGAAATTTGCTCTGTTACAGACATCTAAGTGAAGACTGTGCTTCACTCAGGTCCTGTTTTAAAAGGTGGTTTAATTCAGACCTTGTTTTGGCCTTCCACAAAGGAGTTATATTCTCCCACCATCATGGGACATCACAAATCAGCTAGACAGAAATCAATATGCTGTCACTTCAGTCAGCACGAGATAGTCTGCACCCAGTTCTTGAAACAATTCTGGGATTAAGTACCTATGGGAATTTTTATCTCCGTGTATGTATATTGTACCAAGTTAGGAGAGGAGGAAAGATCACATATATGAATGTGTGACCACTGTGGAATGGGCCCTGTTAGAAAATGACAGGGAATTCAATGGATTAAACAAGGTGCAATGGGGAATAGTTAATCTCTACAAAATGGAGTTTGATTAAATGTGTGTGGGGTTATTCTAAGTATTCAGCAGCAAACCATACAGACTCCTTCCTGGCTTGCTTCAGGGAGAAGAGTCTGCCTTGGCTACAGTTCATACAGCTCCAGACTAGCATTTAAAAGCTTTTAAAAGCATTTACTAAATCGTTTGAAACAGGTAAAAGAATCAACACACTCAGCCAGTTATTCTGCCTTCCTGCTTATGTTTGCTGTTCTGCATGAGAAAGGAAAATAAGTGTTTTCCTCACTTCTACACTCTGGGACTTGTACATACATCTGTGGGGAAGCTGCCTAGAAGTTCCAGAGATCCACTGAGCTTTCTCCTTCTCTTGGTAGCAAAACACCTTTCTGAAGCCTCTGGCTGACTTGGTACAGCTGTGCAGGAGCAGCTGTGAGGAGGCTTTGGGGTGATTCTACATGGGGAAATATTAACTACTGATTGGATTTTTAAAGCAAAATCCTTGAGGTCATGCCCTGCTGAATGACTGCTCCCTTTTTTTCCCTCTCCTTCTCTCTCCCTCTCTTTCTCTCCAGTTGGGCTTTCATATCCTGTGTCAGGGCAGTGGTGCAGATTCATGATGGTGATCTTTTTTGCTCAAGCTTTATGTTTCAGAAAGCCTTGCCTTTGTACCAGGAATGCTTCTATCTTTATTTTTTCCCTGTTCCAAGACAATATTTAGCAAATGCCTGATCTTAATCTTGCTTAGCTATGGTTGATTTTGTTGATGAAGAACTACTGAATTCCTAGAACGTTTATATGTTTGCTTATGAACCACACTGATAGGTGTTTCCAGTTCTGTGTGCCCTTTCATGTATGTGGTTTTAAGAAGATAAAACCCTCTCAGAAGAGCAAGCAGCTGAGTTTATTCACTTTAGAAAAATTTATGTTTTCCTCATGGCATTCTTGTAAAGGCATGTGGAAGTAGGTATTTAAATTGGACTTTGGTCTGTTTTTCAGTCGGGCCTAACCCCAATCCATGTTGCTGCCTTCATGGGACATGTAAATATTGTGTCGCAGCTAATGCATCATGGAGCATCCCCCAACACTACCAATGTGGTGAGTCACAGGTTTCCTGTCAGCAAGGCAGGACTGGGAATGCGTGATAGTATCTGGGAGCAGTACTGGGATCAAGTGGCTAATTCTGCTGTCCACCAGCCACCTCCACAGCACCTGTGGCTCGTGCTGGAGTCCTGGCAAAGTGCAGCCTGCTGACTCCTCCTTGGGAGATGCTTGGCAGGTTGAGGAAATTTCCAAAGGGGCTGATCGTCAGCAGGCTCCGATCTCTTGATTTCTGAAGTAAAGAAGGAGAACATTCTGTAGCTTCTCAGATGTAATTTTTGAGATCTGTGCTTGACTGTTGAGCACTCTTTTCCCAAGACCCCGGGGGTCTGCCATTTGAGGAAAATTCAACAGATTGCAGCAGATTGTGGGGACATATTGCATGTGTCCATCCAGCCGTCCGAGTGTCCTTCTGCTGGCTGTGTGCTGCGTGCCCCAAGGCTCCCGGGGCACATGTAAAAACTGAACTTGCTCTTAGATGGGTATTTGAAAGCTGGGAAGTGGAAGAGAAGCAGAAGCTTGTTGATCCCCTTTCACAGTTTGGCCTCCTTTTCACTTTCCATACACAGGTGCAGCTAGAAGACAATGTTTTGTAAAAGTCTTTGTCTGCCGATTCTATTAAATTAAGTAAAAATGCAACACCTTTTGTTAATTAGCAGGTGTTTGTACCTAAAGACATATTGGTACCCAAAAACATAGAAACCACTTTCCCTCCTGAATTGTTCTGGTTTCCTTGGATTTGTCTTTCATCAAGTCCATGAAGCTTTAGATGAATGTACTCAGTAATGATTTTCTTTTTCCTTCCTGTTCAGTTGCCTCAGCACTTGTCAGATAACAAATGATAGTAGGGGCATAAGGCATTACAGAAGGAAAGCCAAATATATGTGTGCCTGAATATAGAAAATTTGAAATAATTTTTTTACTAAATTCAGCTCTATTTAAAAGGATATAATTTTTAACACTGCTAATAAAATGCTAGTAATATAAAAATTGCACTGTCTCTTTTCAGCAAAAAATAATGACAAAGGCACTATTGAGTTGGGAAACTGATCCTGCAATAAACTGCTTTGCAGCACACAGTGACAGGTCAAATATTGATTTAATCTTACGTCTTACAGACAACTGCAGCAGAGTTTTCTAGTGGAGATCATTGTGAGCTGGGTCCGCGGTATTCCTGTGTTTCTGAAACGCGCTGGCAGTTGTTCTTCCTGCAGTGTGTTTTTAATTCTGTTCTGTTTTTGCTGCTGCGTGCAGAGAGGAGAGACAGCGCTGCACATGGCAGCCAGGGCTGGCCAGACAGAGGTCGTCCGGTACCTGGTACAAAACGGAGCCCAGGTGGAGGCGAAAGCCAAGGTGAGGAGATGGCCCAGGTGTGACAAACCCGGGTGATCTGTACTGGACAAAGCAAGGACTCACATTCATCTCGTGTGTGTCCTTCAGGACGAGGAAGAGGTGAAGGCAAGCCTTTGTGATGCCCACTGATACTTTGTTATGTGCCCTCTTACTGTAGCCACGAGTGATCTGTAAGAGACAGGGCAGAAGATGTCAGGTTGACGCCATCTCAGTTTTTAATATAAATTATCATGTGTTTGAAGAGTTTTCTTTTGAAATGGGACTTAAGGATGGAGAGGAATTCCTCAAATCTTGTTTTTATTTCAGCAGAACTGGAAACCCCCGGCTTCTGGTGTCTCCTGTCATGTCCCTAAAGTAACAGCCTGCATGTATTCAAAAAGTAGTTAGATTTCTAAAGAACACCACCTAAAGTAAAAAGGCACAGAGAGGGGATGTAGCAGAGGGCTGGAAACAAGGAATGTAGAAACAATTGCAGTTGAGGAAGGTAAGGGTGGAGGAAAAAGAAATGGTCAAGAGGCATGGAGGAGGTCACAAAATTATGGAAATCAGAGTTTCAGGAAACAGGCAGGTCAAGAAGGTAAATGGGTACAATAAATGGCAGTCTTAATAGGTAAACTCATGAAATATTTTTTCCCCAAATGGTCATAAAATGGGTATAACCTAAAAAAAACAAACTATTTTTCATTGTGAAATTACCTGTGAATTGCGTCACAAGTAAGTTTGCTGTTAAGATTATCTACTTATAAGGAACTCTGACTTAATATTTTTAGCTGATACACTTTGTATCTGCAAGAAGCCTGACAATAGAACTGATTCATGTCGTTTGTAAATCTCCAAAGACAGTCTTGAAAGGGAACGGCTCGTGCTCAGAAGCAGTAATGCAAATATTTTCTGAGTAAATTCACAGAATGATTTAATTTGTGCAAACTGTCATTGCCTGTGATCAGTTTGTTATCATAAATAACAACTAAATGCAAGCAGTAGATTATAGACCAGTGCTAACATCAGCTGTGAGAAATTTGTGGGAAACAGGCACAAACTGGAATCATTTAAGAACCACAAAGATGCTCCCCCAGTCAGAGGAGGATTGCCCTGCAGAGGAGCAGCATTTATATCCTGGCGTGCTCCCATCCTAAATCCAGAGGTGTAAAATCACTCTTGTGGGATGGGCATGGGCAGAGGTGTCCCTTGCAGAGAACAGCCCAGAACTGCAGGACATGGGGTAGCAGTGCTCAAAAGGTAGGAAATCCAGCAGGGGAAAATGGGGAGGGAAAGGTTCTTGGCCACACTCTTGTGATAGTATGCTTAATCCAGAGATTATACAACAGAGAAGGGGGAGGACAAAAATACAAAACCAAGATAATGAAGAGGTGAGAAATTACCTCTTAAATGCTCAGAACAAGGTCACAACACCCTAATATTTTCAGTGAAGGAAAAGAAATAAACTATGAGATTCATGACAGGGAAACACCTATACCTAAAACTACTCAGGTTATTGTCTTCTGAATGAGAAGTAGAAAGTGACAATTAATTTCCACATCATGCTCTATCATCAGTTACACCTATGGAAAATTTAACTGCAAAATACCAAACAACCATTCACCAGTTAAAAAGCACAAAAGTTATGATACTTTATCCAAGTTTTCAGGCAATAATTGATTGAGCTATTAAATGTTGCTGTGAAATACAAAAGAGATCAAGATGTGAGGAACAGAATTATGCACTAGCTTTGCTTTAAGAAAGGTCTGCAAAGCAAAGTGAGGCAAATCCAGATAAGGAAGAAAATGGATAAGTTTATTAACTTTTATGGATTATGTCACTGTCTGGAATGTTTTGTGATGCACTAACAAAGAGCAAGGTATCTTTATGATATGACATGGAGAAAGCCAGTGTGCAACATTCACTAGTAAGACCTCAGTAGAATGAAATCTCATCTGCAATTTTGAAAAGTGACAGAATGTGGGCAAGTACTTTGTGTCCCAGTGCAGGCGCAGTTTTCTCACGCAGGCCTCTGTTGCTCCCTCTGTGTTCAGGATGACCAAACGCCGCTGCACATCTCTGCCCGCCTGGGAAAAGCAGACATTGTGCAGCAGCTGCTGCAGCAGGGAGCATCTCCCAATGCAGCCACCACGTCAGGCTACACACCCCTGCACCTTTCTGCTCGGGAAGGGCACGAAGACGTAGCTTCTGTTCTTTTGGATCACGGTGCATCTCTGTCTATCATCACCAAGGTAAGCAAGCTGCAGGAGTGACAGCTGGGATCGTGGAACACACCTGCAGGGAGGGCTGCTTGCCAGTTAAGTGCTGCAAGAGTCATGTACACGTACAGTGTAAGAGTGAGCTACATTTTACTGAAAGGGTGCAAAGCTTCACGCTTGCACCTCAGGACCTGATGTTTAACACATCCCAGTGATCAGACATGCATTTTCTTGGAATGGAAGGAATGCAGGGCAGAAATTCCAGGCGGGTGTTGATAGACTTGCCCTTGGGTCTTTGGTAGTGTGAGGAAAGGTCCCGACTCTTCCCTTGTTTAAAGTAGATAGTGATTTGCCTTGCAAGGGAAGGGCCTCCTGACCCCACAGGGCAGTTGGGAATCTGCAGACTTGCTGCCTGTATTAGGACTGTGTAAGGGGGGGAATGGAAGCAGCTGCATCCTTGCAGATCAGAGACAAACCTTGCCCTGAGAAAGAGGGCCCAGGGCTGCTATATTACTGCTCTCTCTTACAGAAAGGATTTACTCCACTACATGTGGCTGCAAAGTACGGGAAAATTGAGGTAGCCAACCTCCTGCTTCAGAAGAATGCATCTCCTGATGCTGCTGGAAAGGTAGGACAGAAGAAGCCATTGCCACTTGCACAGCAAATATCTCAAACCAGCTAATATTTTACTAATGTCCTCCTACCTACTTACCATCACACTAGTATCCACAGCCTGGGTTTGGCTGGAATTGGTTTCATGTGGTATTCTAGTCCCTCCTGGGGCTCCCAAGAGCCAGCAAACTCTTCAACAAAGTGACTTTTATTGTCATTAATTGACAACAAAGTGATGTGCTCTGTGTTCACATCCAGGGGAATGGAGATAAACCATTCCCCTCTCTTCCTACCCAGACTATTTACAGCCCTTATCAGAGTATTTGGGTAGCTGGCTCTGCTTCCCCAGGTCTCATGATGAGGGGGGGCGGGGTAGGGCAAAGGCCAATAGGACCTCATGCTTCTTAAACCAGCCCAGCTTGGATTTTTACAGATCCAAGGGGCAGTTTACTTATCCACTGCAGTAAAAGGAAAACATTGCCGAGGGTGTGACCTCCTTACCCTGGCGGCAGCACAGATATGTGCTTCTCTGTTCATCTTCCCTGGAAAAAGTGAATGGGGCTTTCACAGCTCGGGAAGGATTTCCAAATTTGTTTTATTTTTTGATTCTAAAAGTTCCCAAAGACTCTGGATACATGAATGAGTAACAAATGTGGTTTTTCACCTTATCTACTGGAATTTTCCAAACTCCTGTGTTTCCCCTGGAGAGTCTGTAACAGCCCCTGTTTGTTCTGCATGTGTTTTTAGAGCGGTTTAACACCACTGCATGTAGCTGCACACTACGATAATCAAAAAGTGGCCCTCCTCCTGTTGGACCAGGGAGCTTCACCTCACGCCTCTGCCAAGGTACAAGTACTGGCCACTCTGGGGGAACAATACCCAGGCTTTTTATGTGGCTTTATTCCCTGTCTACCCCTGCTCTTTCTAGGCTGTGTACGTTTGCAGTTACAGGAGGCTCAGTGACCTTGTTTCTTAATGTCTCACGTCCACATAAAGCTGCTAGAGTAATCCTGCAGGTGAATAAAATAGCAATAAAAAACAAGCAAATAAAGATGCAGAACCAGTTTCAGTCTCAGAAAATACTGAGCCTTGCTTTCATTTGTCCAGCCTCTTCAGTAACTTCCTCAAGCTAGCCAACTTTGTATCTTTGCATCTTAAGATCTGTGCAGGGGTTAAAGCCCAGCTGTACAGGGGTACTTCTGTTTGTGCCACAGGATGACATCTGAGGCGAGGTAAGTTTCTCAGCACAATATATGTAATTATTCATGTGCTTCACAATACTTCTACCCCAGCGTAAATGGACTGGCAAGAAATAAAACTACTCACAGCCCTACTTTGATTGTAATTTACTGTAGGCAAGACAATGCCTAGTGTAAGGTTTCAGAAGATATGAAAGAATAAATATGTACATTTATTCTGGTAGTGCATAGAACAAAGAGAATTTAGAGAAGCTTAAACTGTCTATTTCTTTTGTGGATCCCAGTTTTAAGTATGGGATGGATAAATACTATAATCAGTCAAAGTATAATCGATATTTGAACAGGAACATTAGGTAAAGCAGGATGGAAACATATGCAGGTTAAAGCAGGTTAAGTGCAGTGTAAATACCTCATTTGAAACAACCGAGATAATTTCCTTAAATCACTGCAGAAGAAAAACCCTGTGGAGAAGGGAGAGCTGGTGGAAAAGCCACTATTGCAGCTAGATGGGCAGCGCTCCTCGATTGCCTTCCTCCCACGCATGGCTGAGTGCAGCCATAGCACTGGGGGCCTTCTGCATGGCTGAGGGGGAGGCTGGAGTGTGCTAAGCATGGTGGGTCCCCGAGTTGAGTTTGTAGTGCAAGGAGGGGGAAGTTAAATGACCGTGGGCCGCCAGCAGCAAGGCACAGTTTAAATCAATGCTGTCGATAGTGGCAATCTGCCAGAGCAGTGCCCCAGGGGGGAAACTGGAGTGATCTCTGATTTTTCACTTCTGCAGCACAGCACTCTCAAATGCCACTGGGGGGAAGGAAGGGCATTCTGAAGAGGAGGAGAAGGCGCTGACCCAGTTTTCACTGAAAGAAGCTGCCAGTGGGAGCTGTGCATCCTGTAGGGGCAGGGATTGCAGCAGCCCCTGCCAAGGGCTTGGGAAGTTCAGACCAAGGTGGAAGCCCTGCAGACTGTGGTACAGCATTGCACAAACTCATGTGTCAGGTCACCTTAGCTTCCCCATCTGCAACAGAGCAGTTTTGCAGCTGCCACTTGGGGCCTCCAAGTGCCAGCTGTAAGTGTGCCTAAAAGAAAGGATTTGTTAGTGTTCTGCAGCAAGTGAGCCACATTAGCAGCGAGCAGAGCATCAGTACTAAATAAAATTAACCAGAACATGTTTGTTGCTTCAGGCACCCACTGTGCACTCATCCAAAAGATGATGTTGGTAACAGCAGATGATTTCCTGTACTTTTTGTAAATGTGGTCCAGTAAATAAATGTTATGTCATATCTCATCACTGGCTCCACAGTTAGTTTCATCAGTAGTTGCCTTTCCTGTGACACCAATGTCTTTAACACTGATTTTAAGAGTGGCTCATTAGCCAAGCCCAGCAAAAATTTGCCTTGAAGAGTGGTAAGTGACAGGGTATGGGAAATGGGCATGCCAGAGTACAGTGCTGTGGTACAGTTATTCTGATGAACCATTCTTCTCTTTCATAGGCAAAAATTGTGCCTAATTTCATGTGCAGCTTATCCCTAATTTGAATTTGGCATCCACTTTACATAAAACGCTATCCCCAGAACCTTAGTTTTTCTCTGTCCCTTCATCTTTAACCATTTTCCCTTTTTCCACTCTTTTCCCTGACAACCAGAATAACCCAATACCCTTCCTTCTAAACTTCTCTGTTCCTTTCTCCATCTATGCATAGTGACAGACTTCTGCCTTTATGAGGAGAAGATGCAGACAGGGACTGAACTGAATTTCAGCTTTTATTTTTTAGCTCTCTTTTTGCCTTCTCTTGGCAACCTGCTGGTGTCCATTCCACTGAAAGCAATATATGCCCATTTCTGAGGAAAAGGCTTGGAAACTGCATTTGTTATTTTATATAATGTAATATATGAGCTCCATTTAAAGGAGTTATGTTTTAGCAGATACACCGGATTTAGCATGTAGTATTTAGGATTTATTAGGTGCTCGTGTGGCAGTGGTTGTTTTACATGGCGGTATCATGCAGGAAGTCTAAGGGAGAGGATTATGTTTGTTTTTCCTGAAGCACTGTATCTTCAAAGTGAAAATTCAGTGGCCATGTGCTTCCTTTATTGATTGTGGCACTATGTTTCCTGAGTGTCATTTTCAAATACCTTAGTATCCACGATCTGAACTGAATCAGAATTTAATTTTGAAGGTTACAGAACCTTTTCCACATGAAATTAGTGCTGTGCATCTCTTGCTGCCAGGTTCCTATTAAAGCTCTCTTGTAAACATTTGTGAGCCCCCATGTGTTTATTCCTTGCTCATACCTGCATTGCTCTGCATCTCTTGTGACCTCCCTTCCTTTTTGGACCAGCCCTGCTGCCCTGTGGGTGCAGGGAGGAGCCCACCAGGTGAATGCTTTGTGCCTTTAGGTAGATTTTATTGGGCTGGGTAATCTGAGAAGCAAATGGTACTTATGATACCATACAAAAATACAAAATGATTTATGCAGCTTGGGTCTCATCCCCCCCTGACTTTGTCCCTTATTCACATGCAAATGTGTGCACATTTGTCATTTGCTTTAAAATGAGCGCTAATACATTTCTGAAAGACAGGAAGTTCTTGACTAAACAGTCATTGCAATCTGTTCCAAAAACTGGTCATACCTCCATCAGAGTTTTGGTATTTTTGTGCTGATCAGTTATTCTTTATATCCATTTGTCTATTTTCTGCCTTTTTTTTAAAGTTACAAAATTGTATCATGCAATAGGTACTGCATTTTTATTTTTAGTAGTGGGCTCCCTGGGTATACATATTGGAAGGAATAAAAAGATAAGGAATACATGACTCTAAATCTGTATGCTTCAGTTTTTCCTTGATCTGAAACAAAACCAGCTTGTCAGTAAGATTTAGGGTAAATGCTGCAAGAAAGGCCATATTTCATGTACATAATGCTTTCATTCACACTGAGAAATGGGAAAAAAACCCAAACAATAACAGCTGTTCTGAGTTACGAACACACATCCTGCTCTTCTGTTTGTTAAAGATTTTATGTACATTTAAGGAAAAGGAGCAAATGTCTATGAAACAAAATTCAAGCTCCTATAACTATAGATTTAGTCTTTTCCTGAAAAGATTTTTTCCCAAGTTTGAAAATTTACTTCAGAATCCTCCTCTTTATAGCAGTACTTTCCAAAAAAAAAGATTGCTTAAAGGTCAGATACACTGTTTTGTACAGCTTGTTAACATTGCATTTGACTGTGTTTGACAGAATTTTTAGAAGTAATGGCGTAATTACTCACAGAGTTGGGTAGGTACAGAAAAGTGATTTATCACCTTGTTCAAGGAGCAGCTGGCAATGAAGTGCTTTCTGTTGGCAGAATGGCTACACACCCCTGCACATAGCTGCCAAGAAGAACCAGATGGACATCGCGACCACGCTGCTGGAATACGGCGCCGACGCCAACGCCGTCACCAGGCAGGGCATCGCCCCCGTGCACCTCGCCTCGCAGGACGGCCACGTGGACATGGTGTCACTGCTGCTCTCCAGAAATGCCAACGTCAACCTCAGCAACAAGGTGAGCGTCCCCCTGCCTGGGGCTAAGGCCTGTAAAAGCGGGATGGGAAGGAGAGGGCCCTGCAATGCAGTTTTGCCTGAGCACCACGGCAGGTGTCTGAACACGCATCATCATCTCTCCTAGCAAAGAGCAGCATGCCATGTCACACTGTGTGAACGGTGCTTTGTAGTACCCAAGGTTTGGTGGTAACACATGCTGCAGTGGAATTTATTAATCCAGCCTTAATTTATGCTAGTCTGCCAAAACACGGCCAGAGAGAAAATATCTTCTTCCCCACATTGGCTGCTGGGGCTGGCACCTGTCGTTTATCAGCCTCTAGGAATATGCCTGCCCATTTTTCAATTGTTACGTGTGTAATTGTAACATTTGCTGTATTTTTTTGTAATTTTTTTTTGTATTTGTTACATTTTTAGCACTATAATATTTTATAACAAAAAATATAAAATGTACCAGTGAGTGGTAACAAATACTACCACCTAAGGGTAACAGCTGACTTGTTCAGGGATGATGACTTTTTAAATGGAATGATAACAGCAACTTTGTCTGAGATTTTGTTCCTTAATATAAGTGATTTTTCCTCCCCAGGGTATGTTCCTTAGCCCACAGTGACTTTTGGTAATTTCTCCTGGAAAGGAAAGTTGATCTTTTTTAGTTTGTGTGTGAATTCATAGGCTATTAAGTCTGCTCTATAGTAATGTTTCTAGCAAATGTGCAGCCTTAATTCTTTAAATGCCCCACTAGACAGTGTTATTTGACATTGTCAAGTGCAGTTTCAGTATGGATTTGTGTGGCTAGATTAGAAAGGCAATAGAAATTTTTATTCATGGCAAATATTTCTTATTCTCAGCAGGTAGGAAGAGTCAGTATCCTCTGAGGCAGGGGGTGTTCCTGCACAGGGCTGCTGTGTTTTCCTGCGTCTCACTTTCCAATTTGATGATTTGTGGGTCCTCCTTCAGAAAGCTTCTCTTGCAGATGGGGATTTTTTTTTTTCCCCCCACAAGTCTCAATCACTTATGCAGTGCAGGATGGACTTTGTATCTCCACAGGGAAATTTGCCACGTATGTGTTCTGCATCCGTTGGCTATCCCATTTTGCTGCTGAGGCTAATACAGGGAGCATGATTGAAGTGCTGGGCACATTGATTCAGTGCCACCAGAGGTTAATTACCTGCAGCATCCTCCAATCTGTTCAGTTGTAATCTCCTGTCTCATTGTGCTGATAACACCACCTTTGGGGAGTAATTCCCCTCCATACTCTCTCCGGGATGCACATTTCCTCAGAGCACAGCACCTTCACATTCAAAGCCAGGTGTTTAAAGCCCACTGACTTCTGAGTTTTGCAGTTTTGCAATGGGACTGAAAAGAGCATTTCCTTCTTCAGGACCCACAGAATGGTTTGGAGCTGCATACTCAGAGCCTCCCTACTGAGCACTTACTCAATCTTTTCAGAAGGTTTGGCCATTAATATCCAGGCTCCATTAGGTAGTTTATAGTTGGTTGCTGTTACATATTTGTGTGAGGTGACCCACCTAAGCTGTGTTATCATCAGGATTGCATCTTGGAGTGAAATGCAGTGGGGCAATCTTAAAATAACTGGCCTTGGTAGGGAGTGCACCGTGGATGTGGATTTGGGTTCAAGGGTAGGAAACTTAGTGAGTGTTCCTGCCTGATGTGACAACTGCTACCACTTGCTCTTCTGTCCCTGGTGCTAGAGGCAGTAAGAACAGGAGAGAAAATTAACCATAATTTGCAAGTAAAAGATATTCTTTCTCATTCCTAACAACATCTCCTCAGCAGATTCTCTCTCCTTCCCCTTTTAGCTTCTACCCCTTTTATGTAGCAGAAAGTTCCATAGTTTTCTGAGGTTTTAAGGCTATTTAGATCTTGAGTTTTAAATAAGAAAAATTACTATCATTACACGTTTTTTATCAAGTCTGTATAGTCCCTGAGCCAAGAGAAATGGGCCTGATCTCAGAGAAATGCTGTTTTATTCTTTTGTGTTTGTGTCTGAAAATGATCAAGTAGAGGAGTAAAAGGTAAGGATAAAACTGAGTTAATGTAAAAAACTTGCAGAAGTGTAAACAATTATTCAATATTGATTTTAAAGTCTGACTCATTATAAGGAAGTAAATTAGAAGGTAAAAAATACTGTGTGACTTTTCCTTAAAGTGCTCAAATTTGCTGCCCCACATGCAACACTGCATGGAGAAGTGTTCCTTGTCTTAAAGAAACATCATCTTCCTGGCTTTTGAATTGTACTTTCCCCCAGATCAACAGTGTGATTACAAAGCACCTTACAGAGTGGAAGTGGAGTGTCTAACTTCAAACTCAGTTGGATGTTTAGAGTCCTACTGATACCTGAATTTGCATGTTAGTAGTCATGTGCCTCCTCTGGAGACTGTTCCTTGTTGTTTCTGGTTTACAGAGTGGACTG
Organism: Promerops cafer; assembly: GCA_013398275.1. NCBI lineage: Eukaryota > Metazoa > Chordata > Aves > Passeriformes > Nectariniidae > Promerops > Promerops cafer. Next base: position 2,740,471 of record VZSE01001564.1, on the reverse strand, counting down.
ACACCCCTCCACCTGGCTGCCCAAGAGGACAGGGTCAATGTAGCAGAGGTTCTGGTTAACCAGGGAGCTGCTGTTGATGCACAGACCAAGGTACGAGCACCACTGTCACATGAAATATTTCCTTTCAGGGAGGCATGAGCCTCTAGACAGGGCTAGGAACTGACTTCAGGGTGAAACTGAAATCACAGCAGAGAGACATTCCTTGTAATAAATTATTGTAGAATGTATTCTGAAAACTGAACATACATGAACTTGGGTGTTTAATGTCAAGCTCAGCCTTTGAGCAGGAAGTTTATTTCTTGCCAAATATTTAGATCAATACAGGTTTAGATTGTATCCTATTATTGTGCTTCACTGAAGGTAAGTGGGATTGATCTAGTTTTTGAGTGAGGAAACTGTTACCTTATATGAAATACATATATGCAGTGGTGGTCCATTTCAAATTTACTTGCCTAAAAATAGTTTTGCCTAAATATTTGGACTCCTAAATAAGAGACCTGGATTTTCAAGGTGCTTGGGGATGGCTTTTGAGACCCCCAGCAGTGATACCTCCCACTTCTCAGTATTGCTTTTTAAGATCCATGTCCTGAAGCAAAGACCCTTTGCAGAAATGGTTTTATGCTCCCTAATGGTGTACAGTGCTCAGAATTTAATGATAATGATCTCAGTGATGATTGCACTTACATTCCTCATGCATTGTCTAGATCTTGGACGCATTCCTTTAGCTGGGCAAGAAATCAGTTGAGATCAAATACTTGGACTGTAGTGGATCAAATGAGTTAAATTAGCCAGGTCTCACAATCTGACCTGCACTCTTGCAGAGCAATAGCTTTCACAGCTCTCTGCTAGGTGTATGCCACAAATTAGGTGCTGTGCTTGCATCCCAGGAATGTCCAGGTGTGTCAGACTGTCCAGCAATATTATCATATTACACTGGCAGCTCAGAAAGGGCTGAGTCCATCATCATGTCTGGCTGCAGCTCAGCTGATTATAATCTGTGGCAGAGGGAAAAGTCATTGTTATCTGATTTCTCTACACTGTAATTCCAACTGTACTAGCTACTGATTTCAGTAACATTATCCTGACATAAATAGTTTTGCTAAAATCCCAGGAGCTTCTCCAGGTATATACTTTTGTAACATATCCTCAGTCTGTATTTTAAAGAAGAATCAATCAGGGTTCTTTTCTGCCAGGTGACCCAGTAGCAGATGAGATCTGCCCTGGCTCATTTTTTGCACAATTTCCTCAGACGAATGTGGTTGCCTTCCTAGAGATGGTTTCTACCTGGTTTTGGTTTCAGTAAGCAGGACATTGCAGAACCTGTTCTTTTAACTTGGTCAGAGCTGAATCACCTCCCAAGCCATACAACTCATCTGAGTGTTTGCCTTTGCCTCTGTGCAGTGCTCTTGTCTGTCCCACGAATAGCAAGCAGGCTAAGGAGACATTTATACTAACAGGTGCAGGCAGACACACGTGTTTGCTTTGCTGGCTCTCCAGTGTCCAAATAGGATCTCATTCTGGGCTGCAGTGGCCTTTTAGTCCACATTAGGGTGGTGGAAACATCTGAGGTACTGTCACAGCTGAGAGGCAGGCAGTGTCTGTGGGGTCCCAGGGACAGCCTGGTGCAGCTGCAGGAGCTCTGTGCTCAGCTTCAGGCCTGGCAACGTGGTGGAGCAGGCAAGTGACTCTGTAGACAGACACATGGAAAAGGGGTTTCAGTTTATCATTCAGGGGCTTCCTCTGTGTGGAGCTGAATTTCTCAATTGCATCTCTGAAAATTGACCTAGTCATTAGGTAAGATCAGGGGGAAATACAGTCATATTTGACTGTGTGCAGCATGAATCCTGTCCTCAGGAATAGTCATATAATTTTAAAGAAGACAGAGGTAAATACCTTGTTGTTCACCCTCATTCCTCAGTTACATGTGTAACTAGTGTCAATAAAGAATAGTTTCCCAGTACACTGTTGTTTCCATGGGACTGCCCCATAATTGTTGGGAAGTGGCTCAGGGACTCATAAGTCAGGTGAAGTCATGTTGTATTTAGGCAGGACTGCTTTGGGGTGTAAGAAGTCACCTGTCTGGGGAAATTCTCCATCCTGTAGGCTTCTGTGGGGGAGAACACCCACAACAGCTTGTCCTCCTGTTCACCCTACTAGTTCATCCTCCCTGCTGCAGGGCACTGTCTGCTCCTTGGGAAGAAAGTGCCCACATGCCTTGCAGGATTCTGTTAGAGTGGAATGAGCTCGATGCTTATGCACTGGCATGTGCTTGGTGCTTTTCCACTGGCTTCTCCAGGTCCCATCTGCTGGGTTTGTGCAGCAGTGAGCCCTCCAGGCTCCACTGAGTCAGACACATGGAGGCTGTCTGCCAGATACCCACTCACTGGGATATGAGAAAAGTGCCAGTGCAGTACCGGGTGTTTTAGCAGGGAATAGTTTCTGGATGATCACCTTGAGTTCCTTCCTGAAAAACCCTGAATTTCTACAATGAAGGAAAACTGTTACGCTGTAAGAAGGACCATACTTTGACCTCATGTTCTACACAGGTGAAGGTTAGATGATGGGCTTGTGAAATAGCAGCTCTGTAGTTACAAGCTCTCCCATTTAGATGGATTAACTGTACGTACTGCCTCTACAACCAGAGGCACTGGGGGACAAGATAAGCAGCAGCTGAGTTGGCTTTGGAGGCACTGTTGCTATGCTTGCATGTTTGCACGATCCTGTCCAGCATGTCCAGTTGGGATTCATTCCTTTGGACACACAGCAGCAGAGATGTGGCCATCCATGCCTTAAATGTCAGTGAGGCAGCACAGCTCAGAGTGACATTTTATTGGGGATCTCTGCTACCAGCAGTGTCACCACGATTCTTCTGTTTTCCTGCCTCCATTTCACATCCATGTGCTTTTCTTACCTCAGCTTTGGGGCGTAGATGACCGTTCGGTAGCGCTTTTTTTGTTGGTTTTATTTATTTCTTATCCCTCCTTTTATTTATTTCTCATTTTCCTGGGATAAGCAAGCACAGGTTATGTCACTCCAGCACAGTACCTGTCAACAGGGGGAGAACACTCCATATCATTTAACTTAATATCACTAGGTCATTGAACTCTTGAGCAGGGACCAATGAACTATCATCATCTTTAGTCATCATTTATATATAACTTACCCTCCCTGTGAAAACATCTAGAGTCTGCAGTTCTGACACATGGGAGCTCTGCCCTGCTCACACTCTGAGGGCTGCACACACTTTGGGGAGTTTTCACATTGTTAAAGGAGAAGATGGGGCAGAAACATATTTTGCATCTTGAAGCTGAAGCAGGGAAGAAAAAAAAATCCAGTATTGCAGAAAATCACTTGTAACAGGGGATTAGTCTGTATGATTAGGATCAGTTCTGGCTATACAACTTATGAGCATTTTCAAAATTGCTCTCAGAAGTGAACAGTTGCATCTGCAGGTCTCTCTTGGGGTGGTTTCCCTCCCAAGAAATTTTTTCTTGACCTTTGTAGTAGAAAAAGGCATGAAAGGAAGAATAGCTGCTGGTTATGAAGTGCATTTATTAATAGTGTTGTGGGATCCTTCTGGTTTTGCTGCAACAATTAACTAAATAGCCTCTAATCCCAGAGCTGCAGGAGTCTAAATCAATGCTGAAGTGTAAACAACACTGGTGTAGCAGGCCAGAGCTAGTGCCTGAGAGGCCATAAGGCTGCTCCTACCACTTGAAAATGAGATTTTCTTGTATGGTTTAAACTCAGCCACATTAGAAAATACACTTCAGGTGGTAAAGTTTGAGCTGCTTCAAAACCCTTCACATTTAGAGAGCTTTAATAATTGAATTTGGTGTTCACAGAAGGCATATTAGTGTCCTGCAGCAAAGGCAGCAGATCTTGTCTATTCTGACATTGCATTTGTGTGCCTGAATTTAGGTATGCTAAAGAGTTTTTGGTGCTGAAAATGTGCTATGCAGTATCATGCTCAACACAAGGCATGCTCATCCCTTCACAATAATATTGGGAGTTGAAAATCAGTCTGAAGCCATGGCTGCGAGCAGATATCCCTTCTCTGGTGGCCATGCTGAGTGTAAAAAGCTGTCCTGGTACATGTGATGTTGCTTTTGTTTCAGGGCTTTTGTGCTGGTAGTTGGCACAAGTAAATATTGTTTCATGGCTCAGCAGGTCTCCTCATGTCATTTTTCCACTGTTGATCCCGTTGGAGGCTGCAGTTGTAGGATGCAGCAGTACTGTGATGGACTGGCAAAGGAGGACAGAGAAAAGTGCTGGTTCAGTCAGGGATGAAAAGCAGGGTTTGGAGCTTTTATTTCAGGGCAGGTTTTCTCAGTCAGTCACTACACTGCTCTTGGTGTTGGGCCTCCCCCGGGGGAATTGATGGTCTCCTTGTCCCTGTCTGGAAAACAAAGCCAGTATTAAACTGTCTTTTGTTTCTGAAACTGTAGTTTTGGTAGGAGATAATGGTGGCTGAGAGGTCATGATGTTCTTTTGCAGGTTGAGCTGGGATTTTTATTTCAGATTTATTCAGGTCTGCCTGCTTTGTTCTGACAGGAGCCCCATAGCAGCCTGAGATCATAACAGCAATCCAGCTTTTCCATTGGAATATCTAATTTTCAGATGCAAGAAGAGATAAGAAGGGGGCAGGGAGGGAGGGAAGTGTATTGAGAAAAATTGCTTTCATACAGAACACTCAAATACAGGTGTCTTCAGTATATCTTCATGGTGCATTATCTGTCTCTCCTTGGCTCTTTGTATGTGCTCAGTTGTTATCAAGACATTTCTGTGGAAATTTCCAGCCTAATAATATGCAATAATGAACCTTTGCAAGGTACTGCAACATGTTAGGTCCTGATTCAGCAAAGCAGGGAAGTGTGTGTGTGTGTGTACACACACAGGTTTGCCTGTTTCATTCAGTCAGGCCTTTGTGATTTTTGGATCTAAAGCAACTTCTAGCCCTGTAAACAATAATACTGTAGCTTCATTGTCTGACATTTACAGCAGAAAAACAAAAACTGAGCAGCTTGAGAGTCAGCATGACTAGAAAGATGCAGTAATTCAAGCTGTTAAGATTTATGGTTATTGCCAGTGGAGGATATTAAAGTAATTCACTGACATGGTATACAAGACTTGTGATAATTCCCCTCAAAAGTAAAAGTTGAAGGGCAAGAGTATAAGGGATTCTCTATGTGTTCCATTAGAAATGAAAAGTTCAGTATTTCTGATTTTCTTTTTTCTTGGCACTTATTCTTGTAGCTTTTGATAAACCCTTCCCAGCTGCTAACTCCCCTGTTGCTGCTCATTCTTTAAAACAGCCAGAAGGTGATGTCTGTTAGAGCTGTGTTAAACAAAAGCCCTGGTTTTCTTGGAAGTAACTTTTTCAATATTAGGCTGCCTCCTGAATCCCTTAGTGCTTTGCCAGGAATTATAACTAAGCCTGAAGTGCTGCGTAGAAATTTATATAATTGTGAGCTGGGTTTTGTTGTTTTGTTTTTGCTTTGGTTTTTGGGTTCTTTTTAGTGGGGTTTTTGTTATTTTGGGGTTTTGTTTGTTTGTGTGTGGGCGGGTTAATTATTAATATCTTTTGAAGCAAAATATTTTAGCCTCCCAGGCACCTTTCTATAGAGAATGAAAGCAGCAAGCTCAAGTAGCCTTGAGAATTATTACTTTTATTGTTAATTTAATGGTGTAATTGCAGAATCTGCCAGTTGGAGTGTTTCAGAAAAGCCAGTAGAATACCTTGGTTTACGTGGGGATCTTGGGATACAGCTGATGCACCTTCCTGAGCTAGGAGGAGTTGAATGCAGGAACCTGAGCTCTGACTGAGAAGCTCAGGATATCCTCCCCAGGTTTCAGGCACTGCAAGGGCATTTTGCTAGCTGGTTTTACTTTGGCCAATGCCCTCGCTCCCAGGGCTGGCTGTGGGCACGGAGATGTCCCGTGGTGTGTGCTGAGCCAGCCGTGACAGCCGTGTCACATCTCTGTCCCTCTGCTGCCAGCGGCTGGCCGCTGCCTCGCCAAACACGACCTGACACGAGGTGACCACAGGCTATGGCAAACTTAAAAGGAAGCTCCCAGGACCCTCCAAGGACCTTAGGCAGGGCACTGGTGTTTTGCCACCAGGCTGAGCAGGTGCCCACACGGCTGCTGGGGACACATGTGGCAGGAGCTGCCTTTCAGTGCACACCCCTCCAGCTGCCGCACGCAACCAGGCCAGCAGCACCAAAGCTTCAGAGAAGCCTCCTTCAGATTCAGCTGAATTGTGACCCTGGAAATGTCATGATTTCCACTGTTAATTGGGAGGAGGAGGTGGAGGAAAAGCTTTCACTTAGTCTCTGATTTAAACAGCAGACTGGTCAGGAGTGACAAAGAGCATCAATAATTGCTCCTCCAGCCATTTTTGAAGCTACCACGTGTAAGTCTCTATGTGTTCCATTTCTAGAAGGAAACTGTCATTGCACTGCAGTAAATATGGGGGGTTGATAGCTCCTTTTCCAGTATTCATTGTTACAGGCTGGAGAGGAGCCTTTACAGATCACTTCAAAGGGAAAGCTGAGATCAGCTGGTCTTGGCTCTCTGATATGCTCCAGATTTTAATGTTTTGGGGTTATTAGCAGGGGGTTCTTGGCAGGTGGTCCTTGACTTTGAATTTCATCTCTCCAGTTGGTTTTATGCTGATTTTTTTTTTTTTGACCTTGCTACTCATGTTAAGAGATCTGTATTTTGAAGGGGGAGAAGGGAATTAAGGTTTTGTAGGAGGAGGTCTCACAGCCTTATTTTTTTGCCTGTTTTTTGAACTGTTTTGATAGCTTGGCCATCCTTTAATCTGAGTTTACCTTTGGCCCATGTAGAGGCAGGGGCTGTAGAAGCTGTGTTTGAGGTACATGACTGCGAGTCATCATTCTGCTGAAGAATCAAGACACTGGACAGCCCAGGGAGCCCTGTCAGAGAGTCAGACTCCGGGCACTCCTAGGAACAGGAAGTGATTTGGCCAACCTTAAACTAACAATATCTGTAAGATGAGGTCTGTGTGTTCAGTTCATGATTACATTTAAGCTACTGCTCCGGCTCTTACCACCGTGGGCTGTTATTCTGTGCAGGAAAGGTTCCTTGTAGTCATTTGGCATCTGATCCAATGTTCACATAAGTCAGCAGAAAGTTTCATTCTGCTGATGCTAATGGAATTTTGATTCAGTACTGTTTCTGGCACTGATTAACTCATCCTGGTTGTCAAAGTTAGTAGTTTCTTTAGATGGCAAAGGGTACATCATTAACTGGAAATGAATGACACACCCTAATTTAAAGTAACTGTCACAACTACCATCTCCTAGCATATGTTAATGCAACTGAAATTAGGTAACCTTGTGTGAAATACTATCAGAGGCAAAGTCACATGAAAAAAAAAAAATGTGTCTAAACTAGTGGACACTTGAGACTTCCTTCCAGTGGAAATAGCTCACATCAGAGGTTTTGTCTTTCTTTCTCCTGAGCAGCTTTGACTTGATGGTGTAAACATGTGTAGTGCTGGCTCCTGAACCCCAGGCTGACCTTGGACTTGTCTCCTTGGTGCTTTTGACCAAGTTGTCTGACCGAAGCACACCTCACTGACATGGATGTTAAAAGGCAGGATTACAGGCTGCAGATTTGAACTGTGTGCTTCTGCCTTTTGGGCACCAGGTTTTTATTTTCAGAGCAGGAAAGCAAAGGCATTTTTTTCACCTTTAAACACTGATAGGAACAGCAGGTGCCTGGTTAATACAAGACCAGCCCATCTTTCAGTGTTTCTACCCAGAAGGCTGGCTTTTGGATCTAGTTCCAGATCGTTCATGGGTAAGAACTAGGGAAGGCCAAGGCAGATATCATGGTGTGAGTCTGTTACAGACCACCCAACCAGGATGAAGAGCCAGATGAAACATTCTCTGAGCAGCTGGGAGAAATCTCACAATCCATGGCCCTTGTCCTCCTGGAGGGCTTCAATTTACCACATGTCTGATGGAAGTACAACACAGCAGAGAGGGAACAGTTTAGGAGGTTCCTGGAGTGTGTGGAAGAGAACTTCCCAATGCAGCTGGTGAGGGAGTCAGCTAGGGAAGGCTCCTGCTGGACCTGTGTTTGTAACAGAGTAGGACTGTGGGGTGAGCTGATGGTCAGAGGCTGTCTTGGGCACAGTGATCCCAAAATGGTAGTTCTTGTTTCTTGGAGACGTAAGAAGAGGGGGTCAGCAGAACTGCCACATTGCAAAGGGAGATTTTGACCAGTTCAGGGGACTGGTTGAGAGAATCCCTTGGGAGCCAGTCCTGAGGGGGTAAGGAATCCAGGATGGCTGGATGTGCTTCAACAGTGAAATCTCAAAGGCATGGAAGCAGGCCATTCCAAAAGATGAGCTGGCAGGGAAGAAGACTGGCCTGGCTGAACAGAGATTTTTGGCTGGAACTTAGGAAAAAAAAGGAGAGTTTATGACCTTGGAAGAAGGGGCGGGCCACTCAGGAGGACTACAAGGATGTTGTGAGGTTGTGCAGCATGAAAATTAGAAGGGATGAAGTCCAGATAGACCTTAATCTGATTACTGCTGTAAAAGACAACAAAAAACATTTCTATGAATACAGTAGCAAAAAAGGAGGGCTGAGAATCTCCCTCCTTGATTGGATGTGGGGGGAAAACATTGGCAAAGGATGAGGAAAAGGCTGAGGTACTTAATGCCATCTTTGCCTCAGTCTGCAGTAGTAAGACCAGTTGTTCTCCAGGTACCCAGGCTCTTGAGCAGGAAGAGAGGGGTGGGGAGCAGAAAGAAGCCTCCATAATCCAAGGGGAAATGGTCAGCAACCCGCTGCACCACCTAGAGATACACACGTCTGTGGGGTCAGATGGGATCCACCCAAAGGCACTGAGGGAGCTGGTGGAAGTACTCACTGAGCACTTTAAGTGACTTTCATGAGAAGTGTGGTTTTTTCCAACACTGGAGGATTTTTCACATCGTCCAAAGAAATAAAGCTTAATGGGACTTTTCCTGTTTCATGCCTGTTTGCTTTTTTTGATTTTTTTTTTTTCTTTTTAATCAGGGCACGTGTGGGATATTCCCATTTACTAACTGCTGACATTCATTCTAGATGGGATACACTCCTTTGCACGTTGGCTGCCACTACGGAAACATAAAAATTGTCAACTTCCTTCTGCAGCATTCTGCAAAAGTCAATGCCAAAACGAAGGTGAGTGTCCCGCTGTCCCCGCTGGCGCCGCGGGGGCTGCCCCGCTGCGGGCGCCGTGCCCACCGCAGCCTCGCCTTTGCTCTCTCCCTGTGCCTGCAGAACGGGTACACGCCGCTGCACCAGGCGGCGCAGCAGGGGCACACCCACATCATCAACGTCCTGCTCCAGCACGGCGCCGCGCCCAACGAGCTCACCGTGGTAAGTGCTGGCGCGAAAAACGCGTCTGGTGGGGCGGGAGAGGAGCAGAGGAAGCCTGTTCCCATCAGCCCCACATCCTCTGTGCCATCATCTCTCCCAGAACGAGAACAACAAACATCTGAAATCCTCATTTTCATCCCAGCTCACCCCGCTTATAGATCCTTCTGCCCAAATATTTATTTCCATCAGAAAATGTAAAGATATGTTCTTTTATTTTACATTCTTCTGTAATTAACCAGCAGTTCCTACACCTCTTCTTGCTAACTTTCAACTTCTGTTACAAATATTTCAACTGCTAGAATGGAAACACTGCCCTTGCCATTGCTAAGCGACTTGGCTACATTTCAGTTGTTGACACACTGAAGGTGGTGACAGAAGAGACCATGAGATCAATTGTAAGTACCTTTCAGTTCAGCAGGGAATGGAAGAATTTTTCCAAAGCCAGAGTATGACTGTAACTAAACTTTGTTGAGTTACATGACTACCGAGATTCCACCTATTTCCTTTCAGCAGTATAAAGTTGCTATTAAGTGAAACATGAGCTGTCTGTGTTTAAGGTAGTAAACACTCTGAGGATGTACACAGAAAGAGCACCAGCTGAGCAGAAAATGGCCAGTGTAGAGGACTGGTCACACCTGCAGTGTTTCTCCACACGAAGTTTGTCCACACATCTTGTTGTTTAGGGAACAATTTTGCAGCTGAAAAGATGTTCCTACAGGCTTGTGTAAACAGAAGCTGCTGCCCTCCTTTGACAGAATTTCCCAATGATCTGATGCTTAATTGCTTGAATTTGACCTGAGAACCCATTCCAATATTAAAAAAATGGTTGGAATTTACTTAAAAGTGCCTCATTGTGTGGTTTCTGGCCCCTTCCATGGGATGGTGAAAGGCTGTATTCTGCAAGCAGCCACAGCCAGCCCCTGCAACCCCAGATATCCGTTCCCTGATGTGCATGTGGACTCCAGCTTGTGTGTGGTGCCTCTCAGGCAGCATTAGCCAGGAGACATTGAAGGGACTAGCAGTGGTCAAACATTACCTGCTGTCAGAAAAATTCACAGAATCCAAAATATTTCTCAGAAGGATCTTTTGTTCACTAATGTTTTGCCAAATTGCTCTCTGAAGAAAAAAGTTTTCAGAGGCGAGGCGCCTCCATGCATTTCCATAGTAATAAAGACCCAAATTGGGTCTGAAGAACATAAATTCAGAATATTGGCTTTCAGCAACTCTTTTTCTTTTTCTGATTAAAAAGATAAAATGCACATGTATGTGTTTTTAGACATATCAGGGGTGGAAAACAGTTACTGTGTGTGTTCCATATTTTGTCATCCCCCCTTTGTGTGGTCTATCTGTGCAAGCAGGTGGTTGCAAGATGATGGGCTTTTGGGATGACAGGCAGATTTTAGTTCTGTTACTGCATGCACCTTTTCTTCCTATGACTTTCCTGGCTGTGGTTTCAGTAGTTTACAGAAAATCCACCACACAAAAGATAAATTTCAGAACAATAAGATATAAGGGAATATGCTAGAAAGTAATACTGATTTTTTTTTTTCCTTACGCATTTTCTGTATGTTTTCTCAGGAATAAATTTCTCTTTAGAAAGATTCCAAAACATTTTTCCACACAGAAAAATTTGATGGAGAATATTATGAAGGATAGCAAATCTTGGATGACTACCTACTATTCAAGTAGCTGCATGAAAACCACACATTTATGCTAAAAACTCTCAATATCACAAGGTTGTTCTTGGCTTTTAAAACCAACAAGCTGGGGGTGTTTGTGCTGCATAAAGTGACTGACCATTTATCTTCTGTAGATGAAGAGCAGAGAGATGGTGGGTCAGGCTCTGAATTGTGCTGGAGGAAATGTTATATGCTGAAAGACCTATGCAACATCAAATACCTACTCTCAAGAGAAGCCCAGAAATAATTTCCATTAAAATCAGAATATGCTACTTATCAGTGTGTAATTTTGAGACCTTGGAAGTCTAGAGATGAAATCTGATTTACAATTGAGGGTCTTAAAAATTCAGTTTGACTGCTGAGACTTACATTTTGAGGCTTGTGGCTAAACAACTCCCAAAGCTAAATTTAAAGGCATCAGGGATGAACATAGCTAATTTTACTATAATTTATACTCAAACACCAATTAAAAAAAAAAACCAAAAAGAGTGCTTTTTCTGGTTTAACAGTGTGTTAAAAAGCTTTGCAAGTAATTCCCACAAAATGAATTGCATGAGGCTTTTTTGTAGGTTTTGTAATGTTTGAGCATGGAGGAGTTCTTCTGCCTATATTAAATGATGGCAGTAGCCTAAGAAACATGAAATGCCAAGTGAGTATTCATAAGGCCAGAGAAAAACTAAAATCTTTTAAAATAAGTGAAAATGGAAAGGCTATTTTGCCCTCCTGAACTTCTTAATGATTTCTTATTTTCATATGAAGCATGAGAAGTAATGGTGGTTAAAAAAAATACAATCTAAAATCCCCATAAAGATGGGAGTGGGATTTTGTTTGTGTTTTTTTTGTTTGGTTTTTAATTCTACTGCACTCCTTGAATGGTATCTCTGCAGAAGCTCTTGTCTGACCCAAACCTCTACCAGTGCTAGTTGTGCTGGAAAAGTAAAAAGTGCATGTGTATGTCATTCATGGGATACAGGTATTCTAGGAACAAATTTCAGGTGCATTCAGAACTCTTTTTTTCCTGCTTTTATTTTTCTTTATATTGGTCTTTGAGTCTGAATTAATATAAACAGTGGGATGAAAATTGTGCAGCCACTTCTGAGTGTCTTCCATGCCCAAAGCCCTGCAGGGGTATCATTTAGCCTGCATGTGGTTACAACTGTTCTCATTTGTGGGAAAAACACACAATTCAAGCTGAGGCACCTCTGAAAAAAATTCACACAGGTTCAGCCGCTCCCAAACTGCAGAATTCTTCCGATGTCAAAGGAGAAATACTTCCCTCAGAAAGTTTTGTTTTATTAGAGATGACATATTCCTTGCTCAAAATTTAGATGACTACCTAGAGTTCTTATTAAACCCCCCTAAAATGAAGTTCATTTCAGTATATGTGATTCTTCTTTTGATAGCATCATCTAAGCTTTCTGCTCATGCTTTTTCTGCTATGACAATATGAACATAGTTTAAAAAACAGATACAATATAGCCTATTTCTGTAGTCTTTTTAATGTATAGTTCAATGCTTCTTTAAAATAGTAAATAAAAAGCTAAAAAGTCTTGTTTTTCTAAATGCAGATAAAAATCTTATCTTGCATTTAATTTTAAAAATAACTAGAATTTTAAAGAAAATTATGCCTGTACTCTAAAATTACTTTTTTTCTATTACAGACTGTCACAGAAAAGCACAAAATGAATGTACCCGAAACCATGAATGAAGTTCTTGATATGTCTGATGATGAAGGTATTAAAAATTTTAGATTTTTTTTTCACTCTTTGTGGTTGTAAGAAATGTCTGTTTAAAAACCCCAAGACTAACACACATTATTAGCTGGATATGGTCATTGCACATGTGTTATTGTTGTACATTGATTTTGTTGTCACATCAATAGAACGTGCTTTTTTTTAATTATTTTGTTTATTTAAATCATGCAGTTCGTAAAGCCAATGCTCCTGAAATACTCAGTGATGCTGAATATTTGTCAGATGTTGAAGAAGGTATTTGTGCGTTTTTGTATTGTACTGATATTTAACTTCAGCCTCTTCCTTTTATTTCATCTGTCTGAAAACTAATCCTTTCAGATAATTTTCTTATTATCCCACTAACAGTAACTTCTGCTTTACAATTAAGAGCGCTTTCAAAAATTCTTTGAGCTATTGCTGATAATCCTCTAACTTTTTTTCTGAATTTCTTACGATTTTTTAATCAAATTACCTTCACTTTCCTGGAATAATAATTTTGCTGCTGCTTCTATAAAGTGAATAACTGTTTTATTGTTACAACTGAAAAATGAAATATTGGACTAGAGGGTAAAATATCAAAACACTTTGGAAGAAATGGCTGATAGTGGAAGTCGATGGCAGAAAGAACAAAGTTCTTGTTTTTTTTAAAACAAGTGACTCAATTTTCTTGTTTTTCTTTAGTCAGTCTCTCTTTCTTCATCCCTGTTGGTGTATTTACTTTTAATTTTCATAGCATTCAAGCAGCAAGGTGTAAAAGATATTTCAGTTCTTTGTGTGCAGCTCTTGTTTAATTCATGCACTGAGGCTTTTGGTTTGTTTCCCATCTGTCATTGTGTTCCCAGCACTGCAGTTCCAAATGGATCATGTTCTTACCATGCATATGTCTTTTCCAAATAGCTCTCCTAGGCCATTGTCCTGCTCAAAAACTGCATTGTTTCAGCTGACAGGAACACTGATGCATAATAGTGTGAGTTAGCAGGGCAGGAACTGGCTGTGTCCCACTGCACAGCAAGGTACAGCCAGAAACACCCTGTGGGGAGCCTGGGTGCTGGAACTAAAGATGTAAATTGTAACCTATGGCATCATTTCTAAAGCCAAATCTGTGGAGGATTTTTCTAGTCACTAACTCTCAGTATAAAAAAGACCAAACCAACAATTAGGAATGCGGGTAATGCAATTGATTCCTTGCATATTGCAGACTGTATTCTGCACCTGTGTTGTTGCCAGGGAGCTGAGAGAGTCATTTGTACATAGACAGTCCTGCTCTGCATCCTTGTGTCTAAACTGGAGAGGGAGATGTGGTGGATGGACAACTCTGTGGCTAAGGAATTGGCTGGATGGGGCACTCAGCATTGTGTTCAAAGACTCAATGTCCAAGTGGAGACCAGTGATTTGTGCCATTCCTCAGGGACTGGTGTTGTGACCGGTGCCATTTCACATCTCTGCTGGCAACGTGGACAGTGGGGTCGGTGCACCCTCTGCAGGTTTGCTGATGACACCCAGCTGTGTGGTGTGGCTGACACGCTGGAGGGAGGGGATGCCACCCAGAGGGACCTGGACAGGCTGGAGAGGTGGGACTGTGTGAAACTCATGATGTTCAGCAAGGCCAAGGGCAAGGTCCTGCATCAAGATCGGGGTAGTCCCAAGCATAAATACAGGCTGGGTGGAGAATGGATTTGGAACAGCCCTGAGGAGAAGGACTTGAGGCTGTTGGTGAAAGAGAAGCTCAACATGACCTGGCAATGTGCACTTGGAGCCCAGAAATACCCAACTGTGTCCTGGGCTGCATCCAAAGCACCAAGGGCAGCTCTCACGGGGCCCCACCTGGAGTGCTGCATCCAGCTCTGGGTTCCCAGTGTGAGAAGGACATGGAGCTGTTGGAGCAAGTCCAGAAGAGGCCACAAAGATGATCAGAGGGCTGGAGCACCTCTCCTGTGAAGCCAGGCTGAGGGAGTTGGGGTTGTTCATCCTGGAGAAGGTTCCAGGGAGACCTTAGAGCACCTTCCAGTACCCAAATGGGACCTACAGGAAAGTTTGAGAGGGACTTTTTACAAGGGCATGTTGTGACAGGACAAAGGGAATGGATTTAAGCTGAAAGAGGGTAGGTTTAGATTCAATATTAGGAAGAAAGTCTTCACTATGAGGGTGGTGAGGAACTAGAACAGGTTTCCCAGCAAAGATGTGGATGCTCCATCCTGAAAGTGTTCAAGGCCAGGCTGGATGTGGCTTTGAGCAACCTGGTCTAGTGGACCAGCAGAGTTAGAACAAGATGATATTTAAGGTGCCTCACAACCCAGGCCATTCTGTGGTACTGAGATGACAGGGTCTTTTTCAAACCCAGCACTGAAAGGGAGCTCACAAATCAGATAACAGGTGCTTTGCAAGGCTTGTGATGAATTACAGGCTGTGAGGTGATAACCACTGGCCTGTGTCTCTTCCCTGACTTGTGTATCTGTAAAGACAACTCAGGACACCCATCCCCACAACTCCTCAGTGTTAGTGGGGTATTTATATACAATGCATCCACTTACACCAGTCAAAACAAATCTGTTCAAGATGGTAAGGCACTCTGACAAATCTTAGAGCCAGAGAGCTGATTTCCAAGTGGGAGAAAGGCACAAATTTAGCAAACAAATCCAAGCTCTCCCTGGCTTGGCTGGTGTTCATGTCATCAGCCAAAACTCTTCAGTGAGACAGACTTGTTGAATGGCTTCTCAATGAGCCACAACCCTCAAGGTTTCTCTCACAAGAGAAATTGAAGACTTGGAAAGCAGAGACTCAGAGCTCAGGGACAAATGTCAGGAAACCATTCCTTGTGTTTTATGTCTTGCTGTGCCCACTAAATAAGTATTTACATGGGAATTGTGTAATTTCTCTTCCCTGCTGAGGACAGTTTGGTTTGGAGTCAAAGTGGTTGAGAAGAGAGATTTTTTATTCTTTTTCCTAGACTATTCTGGCAAATCTGCCCAAATGAGGTTAAGTGTTAGGAAATTGCTACAACGCAAAAAAGAAATGGTGTTTTTCGAAAGATGTGAACATGATTTTGTGGGGAAAAGGATTGAGGGCTCACCTTCATAGGCAGCAGAGAGTTTGTAGAAGAGCAATTCTAACGCACACTTAGCGTGTGCTGTGATTTTATTTTTAAAGAGATTGCAAATCTTATAAATGTGAAACCTGAGACTGGGAGAACTGTGTCTTTCCTCTCACCATCTCCAGCTGCGAGCTGGCTCCCCGTGCAGCTGGGAGTCCCAGCCCTGTGCCCGTGGCCATGGGGCTGGTGGGGAGCAGGGCTCAGCCGTGGTAAAGCTCAACTCTAGTTGTCTGCAGGAGGCCTGGAAGGAATCCCCTCCTCTGCAGCGCATGCTCATCCTCTCAGCATCCCTCTGGGCAGCAGCAGGAGCTTTAATCTGGAGCCCTGCTGCACCTGCCACGACCCTGCCATGAGCCCTGTCACTACAGCCCTCCCTAAAGCTGCTGCTGCTGTCCCAGAGGGGAAGGGACAGCAAGCCGTGGAAGCTGATACAAAGAGGAGAGAGACTGTGAGCAGTGAAGGGCAAAAAGAATGCAATCCATAAACCTGATCAGGTGTGGAGAGTTTAGACATTATCAAAAAACAGTTATTCTTGAGCTTTATTTTTTTTTTTAATTTGGTCTTTAGTAGATAACAAACTTTTGGGTGTAAACCAGGACACAGTTTTAAACCCATTTAATGGAGATGCCTGCCTCAGTAAGAATAAGTATCATGCTAATCAATCCCTGGAAGATTAGACAGATGTCCTAACAGAACATGAATGCACACTGCTTGATCTCTCAGTTGGTGCTAAGGTACAACAGTTTAAGTGCATTTAAGGCAGGTCAGAACATCACCCTGCACGAAAATTTGTTATTGGTCATTTTGGGAGGGGTTGATTTATTGTATTTTTAAGCTCAGTTTTCAGAGTTTCTTTGGCTCCATAAAATTTCACAGGTTCATGTAAGTTTCAGTGGTTTGGTATCGGCTTTCCCCCATACTTTGTGAAACCAAAATCTTGGCTACAACTTAAAACATCCTCCTTTCCCCTGTGGCTCTACCTCTTCTGCCACCAAGACAGCTCTGGACAGGCTGTGATGAAGGAGTGGCAAAATCCTCAGGTATCTTTAGCAAAGCCAAATGACAAATGCTCATCTGGATCCCAGCCTATAATTAAATTTTGTCTGGGACTTTTCCCAAGCCACATGATGCGTTCTCTCCTGCTGCCAGAGAGCCTGTATTTCTCACTGGCCTCTAAGAAGAGCACCTACCCTGTGCTCCTGCAATTCCCAGCTGTAGGAGACATGCTGGGGGACCAGAAAAACAGGGAAAACTTGGGAGGAGAAAGATTATAAGAGGTAAGAAAAATATTCTTGGGGAGAAAGACTAAAAAGAGTAAAACCTTCTATCCCAGGAAATAAAACCAAACAAATTGCTTGAGGGATAGGCTAGAACATGTAATGGGTGGCAAAGTGAGCAGCAATGCTTGCTGCTCTCCAGAAGTCTAAAAATACGGGGCATCAGTGAAACCAGCAATTGGCAGATCCAGCTTGAAAGGGCTGCTCCTCCTGCAGGAGGTAATTGACTTTGATGACTCCTTGCACAGGTCCTTGGAGTGGGGAGCATAAAAAATTTACACGAATTCAAAGTGTAACTGGTAGAATTTAAAAAGGAAAAAAAAAAAAACGTGTTCATGACTATACAAACCTCTTTCAGGTTTAGAAAAGATGTGCTCGAGTCAGTGCAAGCTAGAAAAATGTCCTGGAGTACTTCTGCTGGTCCATGTTCCCATACTCTCCTGTGAAATGTGGCTGCTGTCAGAGACAGGGTGCTCTAGAACTGATGGGCCCTTGCTGTGACCTACTGCCGCTGTTTTTCCCTGGACTTTGAGCTATTTCCTCTACTTGTGATAGCTGTGTTTACCCACTGTTAGCAGGGACATCACCTTTCTTCAACATGTGGCCTATTAGAAAGGGAAGGATGGCAAAGGCAGCAAAGCAGTGCAGTATCTTTTGGTGTTTTTTATCGGTGCCTCACTGTTGGGCATTTCTCTATTGTTTGTGTTCAGAGATGAGTTTTGTCTTCACTCTTCCGTGGGACCCTCTCTGCAGGAATTCCGTGTGCTGTGAGCAAACACCGTGCTCACTGTTACCTGAAGCGCAGAGGATTAGGCTGCAGCACCTAATTAAACAGAGTGGGATTGCTGAAACGTGCACCACCCATTTTGCTCCAGCCTCCCACGATCACAAAACAATGTCTGGAATTCTTTGAAATTACCACTCCTAGATGTAGTTTTTCCTTTGATGAGAGCATTTCATCAGGGTAATCCTGCCCCGGCTGGATTAGCTGCAGAGTAGGATAACATCTAATGTATTTTACAGCTCGACTGAATGGGGGTTTGTCATTCTCCTTGCCTTTGACAAACGATGCTCTTAAAGAAAATGCCTCCTCTGCTCCTTCCGGTGGCGTAGCGCTTGTCTTCAGGTATTGTAAGGGCAGAAGCTTCCAAATTTAGTGCCCCAGTTCGTAGTTGCTGAAAGTTGCCCGGATCTCTCGCCCTGCCCGGGCCGCTTCCTCGCCTCCCAGGCTTCGGTCCGGTTTTCCCCCTGGACACCAGCCCCCCACACGGAGGGAGGGGGCTGTGCTGAGGGTGGGCTCCCCCAGCCCCCCGGGGCAGCGGAGCGGCCGGGGGTGGGCGCGGGGGAGGCGCCGGCCCCGGCCGGGGAGGGCGGGCGGAGGCAGCGCCTTCCCCGCAGCCCCGCGCTCCCCGCTCAGCCCCGGCATCGAGTTACAGAAAAACTACACCCTCGCAGCACCCCTATTTACATACAAATAACTGGAGTGCCTGCATTTATGTCACCATTCAAGAGGCTTGCCAAGGGAGGCTGTAATCCAATCAGCAGAAGCTTTAAAGGGATGTCTGCAGAGTGATTAAAAAGGGATTTTTATTTTTTTTAACTTACTCTTTTTCGTTTTGTTTCATATTTGCAAAGAACTTTAATCTGAGTTGAGAGGACAAAGATGCACATGTCCTAAAATACATACGAAGAGATCAAGATGTTAAGAAGATCTCAGTTGTTGTGTGGAAAGCGAATATGACCCACAGGGATTAGTTTGCTTGTGCTGGTTTGGAGATTAAGTCTAAATCACTGCTTAAGGACTAATAGGACTAATAGGAATTCTTGGAAACACCAGGGGAAAAAAATCTTATAGACCAGGCTGGTGAAAATGGCTTTCCAAAACAGTAAGACTTTTTAAAGTTTCACTTGATGTATGATGTTTCTGTTTCGGGTTTTTGAATGCTTTCTGGTGTACTGTGAACATTTTAGCTTTTTAACTGCTGCTTAGAATACTGGTAGTTGCTGGGCTGGAGGAGAAAGTTGGTCTGTTTGTTTGCCGTTTGGAAAGCAGTAGCTGAAGGGGTATTTTTAGACTTGATTGTTAGTTTAAAACCAGAGCTCGCCTGCGGTTTCCTGAGTTTAGTGAATGGAAACTAGTCTAAACTCCTTGAATGAAAGCGGGAAACGTGAGTCTGGGCTTGGGAGTCACTTACCTTCGGGAACGCGCTGTTGTTAAACTTCTCTGTTGTGCAATTTAGATTTAGCACAGCTGAAATGCGTTCACAACAAAGGAGGAGATGGAATATCGGCAAGCCATGAGTTTACAGGGAGCGCTCTCTGCTCTGTGCTGGTGAGGGAGCGTGGGGGGGGGAATCCAACAACCGCAAAAGGCATATTTTGGACTTGCTCTGTCAATGCAGGAATGTAGGTTTGCATGATGTAATGGCATGCAAATACTCCCCGCCGGGCAGCTGCTCCGTTAACCCTTTGTGGCGCCTGCCCGCCTCTCCCAACAGCTAACTTTCCTTCTTCTTGGTTTTTTTTTCGATAAAAGAGCTAAGGATCTCCTCCTGTGCGGACGGCCGCGTCCCACGTGTGTGCCCGGGGTCCCGCTCCGGGGGCTCGGCGGGCGCGGCTCTGTCCGCGCCGCGGGGATGGGCTGCACCGCGCTCGGCCCGGCTGCCGCGCGCAGAGCAGGCTTCGGGAGGCGCTCACCTTCGGAAATCAGCCTGGCAGTGGGGAGCGGTTCATTTCAAAAAACAAAAAGTTTAAAAAAAAAAAAATCCCGTCTTACATCCAAGCTTCCAAAAGGTTTTGAGAAATACCCAAGGTGGAAGGCGGGCCTCTTCCTTCCCTCGGCCTCCATTCAAGCTTGCTGCCCTTTTCAGGACTGGTGGGCAAACAAGCTGTCTCTCACAGCTAGGGGTTGGTTTGGTTTTGTTGATTGGTTTGTTGTTTTGTTGGGGTTTTTTTTCCCTCTCACGGAATGATTCAACTTTGTCAGCTCAGGCATTTTTCCATAAGGAAAGCAAAAGTGAGCGCAATGATGCAAAGTACAGAAGAACTCTTTAGCTTGCTGAAACGATTGGGCAAAAGTCATCCCTCGTATAACTTTATTGGGTTTACGTCAAGGTGGAATTTTGCTTCTTTCGTTTGTCCCCCAATAAAATTATTTTCTCAGGCACATTCAGAGGGTGGATAATTAACGTACAACGTGGAAAGAGCCTTAGGGAAAGTGGGGGTGACTGGATTGATTCCCTATTGGCGAGCAGGGAAGGGCGGTGTGATTTACTAAGCACACAAACGTCTGCCATACGTGTGGCTCTGATTCCAGCCTGGCTTTTGTACCGGCAGGTGAGGATGCGATGACAGGCGACACAGACAAATACCTCGGACCCCAGGATCTGAAAGAGCTGGGAGATGATTCTCTGCCTGCTGAAGGATACATGGGCTTCAGCCTGGGAGCCCGCTCCGCCAGGTACTGTACTTGCTGTTTCTCATGTTCGGGTGTCACCACAGGTGCCAGCTTTTACAAACCAAGCGCGCTCCTCCGCACGGCACTGGAGTCTGTTCTGAAGTGAAGTAGAGGGGGTGTACTTCCTTTGAAGCATACGTTCATTGCAGTTTTATTTCATATTCTTTATTCATGTTGGCTTCTTATGGCAGTGATACACAAAACTTCGTTATTCACTTTTTCTGGTCTCTGTTCATGCTCTGAACATCTCCAAGGTACCTCATTGCTAGCTGTCTGCAGCTGGTCTAGAAACTGATCTAGAGCAGCCAGCAAAGCGTGGCTTCTTTTGACTACTGCTGGCCAGACTGATACTCACAGTAGAGGGCTCCTTAATGGGTGTGTTTTGCTGAAGAATGTAAATGCCAGAAAAACTGAATGACAAATCATTTTGCTGTTTGGTGCTTTTATTTCTTTAAAGGTGCTAGTAGGTAATCCAACTGAGAAAGACAACATTAAAATAAATGCTCCTCCCCCCTGAAAATAAAATAAAAAAAAAAAAGGCAAGTTTCCCCTAAATTTGTTGCAGGATTAATTTTGACAGGGAATGGATTACGTATTATGAAAAACAGGCCAAAGTTTCTGTGAACCTGATAAAACGTTGTAAAATTATTATGTTGTCTGACTAATGTTAATTTCAACGCAGGTATTTCCAGATCAACATTTTAGATTTTATTTTTGAATGTTGCTAAAGCCTTCTGTGTGTGTTGCTCAAAACAGTTAAAACTGTGTGAGCAGAGATTACTTCCATAGTTGTGGATTTGCAGTGTAGTTACTGACAGTTGAATTGTACTGAAGCTAATAATTAAACCTCATAAGCTGGAGCCCTGAGGGCTTTTTCCTATGCTGTAGTTTAAAGATCTGTTTTAAAAAGTGAGTTCATTGTCTAACAGCAAATGGCAACTCCCATAAGGTAAAGCTTAGATGTCTACCCTTCAGTCTTGTTTGTTATGGCTGCATTAGAAATGCAAGCATGCAGTGGAAATTTGCTCTTTAGTAGTCCCCAGCCATGTTGTACTTGATTTACAATTTTTAGAGAAGTTAATAAGTATTTATGAGATAATACATTCATGAGAAATGCCAAGATGCTTTAAATAGTCCAGTAGCCAGAAAATCAGCAAATCAGATCCGAAGGGAGAATCCCGTGCCATAGCAAACTGAATTAGCAAAGCTGACATGCTGCTTTCAAACCTGGTGTGGGCAGGGTGATCACACAGCACTGTCACTGTGATCAGGGCTGGAGCAGGGCAGTGGTGATGCAGAGGGAACGTGCTCTGTGTGCAGAGCCCTGCACTGATTTACCTGACACCTTTCATTCCTTACAGCTCTCTTCTTGCACAGAGTGCTCCCTGTGCAGCTGGGAGAGCAGATTCCACAGTCACCATCTGTTAGGGAGATCTGAGGTTCAACCCCATGTTATCTTTTCTTTGAGAGAAATCTAATATTCCCATGCTTCTGGTTTTAGCAGTGCCATTACTATTTGTTGCTGCGTAGCTCATTCTTTGCGTTGCCCATGTTATGCTCAGAGGAGACAAATACAGTGGTTTTTTTTCTGCAAAGTATTTAATTTAGCAAAAAAAGTAATCTGTGGATGTATCTTACTGCTGATTCTGAGTGTAACATTAAGAAATGAACACATGAAATATATAAGCCATCCAGCCATAACATCTTGCTTTTCCTGTCTGATTCTTTGCTTTCTATTTCTCCTGTTTCTTTTCCAATGTAAATTGCTTTAGTCCAAAAGTCAGGTAAGAAGGCATGGCATCGTGTTACATCTCTCTCATCTTTCTGCTGCTGCCATTGCTCATCTTCATTTTATTCAGCATTGGAAAGTGACATGCTTTTATTTTGGGGAGCAGGGGGTTCCGCCCTAGAGAATATTGCTCTGTTATAACAAATATAACTTAAATTCTTTATGCCCTTTATCATGTAAAAGTCTGCTTAACATATGCCTACAGTGTGTAATTAAGATCCCAGTTCTGCTTCCAGCACAAGAAGGAACGTGTGCTGAGGGATTAGAGAAATTCAATTAGCAACTACTAAATGCATGAAACATGTTGTAGAGTTTTGAGTGTGAAAAGTGTTGCTAGTTCAAAAGTGTAATATGTTGGTGGATGTTGCTTTGTATTAATTCACGTTTTTTACTACTTTATTTTTTGTCACGTAGCAAGCATGTCTAGGCCTGCAGCATGTTTTTAGCACATACCATAATGTACCTTCCAGGGTTAAATGTAAAACACTCCTACATTGGTTTAATTGCAACACGTTACGAGCAATCATAGTTATTTCTAAATAGTTTAACACGCACAAAATAATTCCCAAAACACCGGAATCTGTACTTAGTTGTCATTAAGCAAATTTATTTCTCCTTTCATTTCAAACTTATTATCCTTTCCTTTCTAACTGTAGGGATAACTACGGTGTTAGTAGCAATGTCAGAAGTGGTTCAGCCACAGAGAGAATGACATCACATAAAACTTGCTCTTACTTAAACCTGCTTCAGCAACCTGAGCTGTGTGGGCAGGCACTGGGACCTACCCACAGCTCCCCCGGGACCAACCCTCGTGGGTCGCCTTCAGGATTAGGGCATGGAGATATTTATCAAAGTTTATCTAAATACTTGAATACGCTTTTCCAGATTTATTCTAAACCACAACATCACTGCCAAAGCAGTAAGCATCTGTTGAGATTTTGCTTATGCATATTGTAGGGAAGGGAATATTTAACTATAGTCAAATACGTCTTATTCCATTTTCCTCCTTGTATATATTTCACAGATTATGTATATTTTGCCATTTTATGCTATCCCTGGAAGTTGCATGTATTAATTTTTTTATTTTTATTTTCTGTTCATCTCATTGTCACCTGCACTTTCTATGATAAATGGTAAATACAACAGCCTCCGCTCCTTCAGTTCGGATAGGTCCTACACGCTGAACAGGAGCTCCTATGCCCGAGACAGCATGATGATTGAAGAGCTGCTGGTCCCAGCAAAGGATCAGGTACGTGCTGTGCCTCTGCCAGCGCCTAGCTGTGCTTCGTATTTGCAGGGCATTGCAGTGTGGGGGCCCCAGCTGTGCTTCCAGAGACTCTGGCTGCTCTCTTAGCTGGTGGAAAGGGGCAAGAAAAAGGAGCTGTGAACAAGAGATGGTGGGGTTACCATTTTCTGGGTTTGGTCCTGCAAGGGACAGGTGGTGGGGTCCCAAAGCAAAAGAGTCTTTAAGGGAGCAGTTAGGTCTCTGAGTGTGGGGTTGGTTATGGGCTGAGGGCAGTGGGGGCTCCTGCGAGGCTCCTGTTACTTTGTGTCTCTTTGGAGTGCTGTGATAAGCTGGGAGCAATGGGTTTTACACTAAGCAACCTTTGTGCTGCGTAGACTGGGAATTACTTTGCCTGTTCTGTCCTCATGGAGGGGACTCCAACTGCTGTCCTTGTCTTTTCACTCTGGGGAAGAATTTGGCCTTGTAAAGATTAAGCTATTATAGACTCTTCAGTTTATATATCTTCCAAACACTTGTGCAATGACTAATGCAACAAAAGCAGCATCTTTTGACCTGATTGTAGCGTGGGAAAGTCTTTCCAAAAGCTGGGGATGGTTGAGTACTGTATGCTTTGTTTGTGAGTTCCTCAGCGTTTTCCTTGGTAGACTTGCTTCAGATTTCCAGATCTAACTGAATTACTCAAGAGTTTCTTGATACACACAAGTCAAAGATCTGCTAGGAAGCTGGATAAAAATTCACGTAAAAGTCCTTACTTGGAAAGGACTGTGGAGTGGAACTGTTGTTTATGTCCTGGAAGAGCATAAGGTGGATTGTAATGAAACAGAGGTTTTCTGCTGCTGTTTTCACAGAACATTCCTGCACTGGGGGGTTATTGATCTCAGAAGATATTTTCATGGGTAAAAGGGTCCACAGAGTAGGATTTGTACATTTTAAACCTTGATTGTATTAGTCTGTAAATTCTAGTGTGGTATAAGCCATCCGGTTTTCCTACAGCTTTTACACACAGTTCTGGTAGCATTATGAGAATGACAGAAACTGGATTCTGTTTAGCAGCAGAATGTTTATTGTTAGATTCTTACTTTTTAAGTGAAATGCTGTAAACCTCCAATAACCTTAATTTGCAACAGCCATCTAAGGAGACCTTCCAAAGCTTGCATAGCAGTGATTTTGTGGTTTTGTTTGGTTTGAAATCATGAAACAAAATCTGCAACTACTGGCACCGGGGACAAAAAATTCTATGTCAGGGCTTAGCACCTAAAGCTGCTTTGAAACCTTCTAATACCTTCATTAAGTGTTCTTGATATGATGGAAATTTCAGAGGAGAGGAAGACTCTTCAGTCTGAGAATATATTGCATAGTTTTGTGGTTCTGGCTATGTTCATGATTCCCATTAAGGTAGATGGCATGGATTTAGCAGCTAGGGTGCATCTTATCACAGAACAAGACTTAAAACCAGCTCTATGCTTAACAACTCTCAAAGAATGTGGTAGTGGGAAAAAACGTTAGTCCTGTCTTGAGAGGTTAGGAAAGCCATGATTCTGTGCAAAACAAACATGAAAGCAACAAGCTATCTTCATGAGAAAGGGAGACCAGCTAAAACTTTCTGCCATGACTTCTCCAGACCTCCATGTCCTGACAAAAATATATCCATCCTCTGGAATTCCTGTGGTTTTCTGCCCAGCCCAGCCCTAGCTTTTGGCTGAAGCAGGAAAAGTGCATTTGGGAGATGGAGAATATCCCTGCCCCTCTTTCTCATCCCTCTGTACATTAATGGGCTCCTAGATAATCTCTGCTATGGCAGTAGAGAGCAGGGGGAAAAAAGCACCAATTTGTGCTCCACCAATGAGATTCACTGGCACAAAGATCTTTGTGGTTTGAAACCAATATTCTAAAAGTCTGTCAGGGAACTGAGAGGAGTTAAGGCTGTTTTAGGAATCTACACTTCTTTGAAGCAGTGATCCTTTGCCTGTCTGTATCTGCCATTTCCTCTCCTTTTGTACAGCTCAGACCTGTCTGGAGTTCATGGCAGCAGCAAAGTCAATTATTGGGAATTAATTTTATCACAAACATCAGTATGTAAAAGAGTAAGGAGCATTTGCCAAGCTCTTGGTCTGGTTAAGACAGAAGATCCCATGGCCACCTCTCCCCAGGATCCCTGGTAGACTTGGGTGACTGGAAAGAGTCAAATGAGGAAGATTTGAAACCATTCTTTACTGAACCTCACTGCTAGCATAACACGTGGAGCCTTAGAGAAGAGTTTCCAATAATTCTTTAGAAGTCACTTTATTCTCCATTGTTTGCATTTGTTGGTTTATTGCTGACCCTGTTCACAGGGAAGTCTGAATCCAGGCCACACTGTACCTCATAACCTGGCTGGAGCAAAGTTAAAATTTCTGTGTCCTGGCGTGTTACCTTGGATGCAGCAACTCAGACTAAATCCAAATTACTTCTCCATGGAATAATTTACATCAACCTCTGAATTTAATCAGCCAAAGGCAGGATGACTTGGGCTGTCCATTAAA
This sequence comes from Promerops cafer, assembly GCA_013398275.1. Lineage (NCBI taxonomy): Eukaryota > Metazoa > Chordata > Aves > Passeriformes > Nectariniidae > Promerops > Promerops cafer. Next base: position 2,714,273 of record VZSE01001564.1, on the reverse strand, counting down.
TAGCAGCTTGCTGAATCACTTCAGTCTGGATAAATTCATCTGGGAGGAAGCATAAATTTTTCTGTTTGCTGAACTTTGATATTACACAGCCTGGATATTCAGTTACACAACCAGCAGGATCCTTGCCAGTGGAACCCTCAGTATTTTTATACACACATTTGCATCTAAGGCTGCCACACCCTTTAGCAATGCATTTTTAATCTCCCTCAGTCCAGGGAGGGAACACTGGGACCTGACCAAACAGAATGGATCCTGTGATTTGATGTCACTGACAATGTACTATCTTCTGGACTGCTTCTATTGCAACTTACACAGGAAGATTTTTTTTTTGCCTGCATGGAAAATCCAGCAGCTCCACAGCCTGAAAAAATGAGATTCACAGATGTGTGCTGTGTGTAAGAGGAGTGTGTCCAGCTATCAGCTTTTCCTACTCTGTTTCTCCACCAAAATTATTAGCTGCAGACTCTGTGCTTTTGCTTGCTCTGCATACGTCCAAAAGATCTGTTTGATTGCACCTGGTCAGAAAGGAATGCTTTAAAAAACCCAGTCACCTGTGTACAGACCATGTCTTAGGAGCTGGCCTGAGGAACCCCACCCACACGTGTAGGCAAAGCTAGAGCACATCCATGGGTGCAGGAGCACCTCTGTCTAGCACAGATTATTTTGGAGTGATGGTATTTCCTTGGAACTTATGTGGCTCTGTGTTTAGTTTTCCATATCCCACTGCTGAGGGAACATAAGCATTTTTCCTCTGTTACAGGAAACCTGACCCCACGTTTATTTGTTGATGTGTGTCCTGATGCATGCCTGGGCCTCGGTGCAGTGAGCTGCACAGCTTAGCAGGCCTTTCAAAAACCAAATTGTGTTGTTCCTTTTGGCCCATTTCTTACGTTTGTTGCTTTGTCCTATTTTTGATGATAAAGTTTATCACTGAGCAAAATAATAAATTTATATTTGTTTATCTTAGTTTTTACAGTGCCTGAGACAACCTGTCTGAATCTTACACTGTTTGGTATCAAAAGTAATAATGTGCTCAGTGTGAGCTCTTACAAATCTCTTGGAATAGCAGAAATCCACAGTGTTGGCTTTCCTGCCTAAACCATGGGCTCTCCAGGAAATGTTGGAGAATCCCTAGTATCTTATTGGAACAACGAAGAAAACTGTCTTCATTAAACTAAATTACTACACGTATTTCAAATGGCATTAATTAAGTCCACTTTGGTTGCTTAATTGTCATTGTTTTGACAGCATTCATTTTATCTTTTATGTCTGATGGTGTTTTTTGCTGTTTAGCATATGCAGGTTTGCCCTCTGTTGTTGTTGTCTGTGCTTGAACCATCAGGCCTCAAGTACATCTGTTACAGCACAAGGTTTAACAAAAGATCCTTAATAGAAATGTAGAGCTAGGGAAAGGAGGAGGCTTCCAGCCAGGAGTGACAGAGCAAAGCTGCACTCTGCAGGGATTTCTGTGATGGGCAGTAAATTACAGTGTCAATAGGTTTTGGAAGGAAACCTGGGATCCTCATTTCTAATGAAAAAAATGCCTAAAGAGTGCAGCTTTTTGGAAACCCCAGAGTGATGGGAGTGCTGCACATTCCGGCCAGCAACACATCAACTATCTGCCTGCTTATCCTGTGGAAGCTTCTCAAGAGAAGTAATTTTGTGTGTTATGACTGAATTTGCCAGATTTACTTCTCATGCTGATACTTCTATTCAAAATAATTAATTTGCACTACCAGTATGTGTCAGCATATAAAAAAACCCGGGTGGAAATAACAAGATTTCAGAAGCGTGTGCTTTGCTCTGGTTGGACTTGAACCCACTGAATTTGATTTGAAAACAGCCCGTGAGGTTTCAGTCCTAACAGGCTGCTCTCTCTAGCTGCATTTGCCTCTAAGCAGCAAACAACCTACTTATAGGAAACACTGACATTTTTAACACCATCTCAGGTGAAGATTGTGTGTGTTGCTTCTTGACTTGCATGTGTTGATGTAACTTATGATGGTGCTTTTTAAACTGGGGAGACGCTTTCATTTCACCCTAGAAATGGGGGGAAACAGTATTTGAAGCTTAGTTGGTTTAATTTGCTAAGACAAGAGAAACAAAGGAAAACAAATGTTTTGCTGGAGTAGCTTTGCTGCCCAGTTGGAGGATTTACAGTGTGAGGGATGTTGTGGGCCACGGGATGCATGAATGTCCATGTGTGTGGGCAGCAGGAGAAACAAACCACACCTCAGTGTCTGTCCCGGGGGGGAGTTAATTATAGCCTCACAGGGTTAAAGCTATTTCTGTCCAGATGAGTAGGGGCAGTGGCACTCCACAAGACAGTGCCCATGTTGGTTGTGTATAAAGACAAACCAGCCTCCTGCGTTCACAGGCTCAGTGAAAGTCCCAGGGAAGTTATTCCCAGGGAAGTTATTCCCAGGTTCTGCTTGAATAAGGATCTATCCAATGGCATCCTCTGAGGGGTAGTATTACACTCCTGTCTATATGGTGTATGACTGCAGTACAAATGGTAATATTTTTTTTTCAATCTTTTTAATCTGGCATATAAAAGTAAGTAAAGACTGGGGAGACATTCTTGAAACTGAAGGAAGTGCAAAAAGTGGGCAAAAAGAATGTCTGAAGAGACAAGAGTTTGTGTGGGCATTTCATGTGTGTTTTACAGGATTTCCAGTAATTTAACCCTGAAGGTATCAGCACTGTTAAATGGAAAGAACCAGATCTAAATTTAATATAATTATATTAACAAGCTTGTATTTAAGACAAGTTTTTTCTAATGTTAATTTTAAATTTCAATTTCTCTGTTTTGTTTTGAAGCACCTGACGTTCCAAAGGGAGTTTGATTCTGATTCCCTCAGGCACTACAGCTGGGCTGCAGACACCTTGGACAATGTTAACCTTGTTTCCAGTCCCATCCATTCCGGGTAGGTCACTTAACAGTTTTCCTTTGTCTTTAGATGTGGAACTGTATTGTTGGCTGCAGAATACAGCCTGCTGTAATGGCTGATAACATGTCTGTTCCTGCTCCACTTGAAGCCAGTGGCAAAATTCACACTGACTTCAAGGAGGGTGCTTAATAACAGGAGGCAGCCTAAATTCTTGAATATCAAACCAAAAACTTGCTTCTGCACTTTATTTTCTGAATGCCTAAACACTGTAATCCTGCAGGCTTCTCTTTAAGAGTCCTGTTTTGATTTTTCTGTTGCTTATGCTTTGCTTTAAGTGTCATAAATGATTTTGTTTGCATTGTGTTAAATTATTTGGAATCAGAGATAGAATGTTATGCTTTTTCTGTTCCTTCATAGGGGAAAAAATGGGGGGATTTAATTTAGTCTCTTATTTTGTTTATACTTCAAGCTCCTGCCTAGTCTCCAATATCTGTAGTTTGATTTTAGTGGTGCTATTTGTTTACTTATGAGTCACCACTGTAATTTAGGTGCTTCTTGACAGTGCCACACAGACTTGATTTAAATGCATTAGTAGTGATGTCTGAATGCATATTGTAAAAATTTGCAAATGAATGTGTAAGTAATCTTTGCATATTATTAGATTGTCTAGTGTAAATATTTGTTGTTTAGTTTTTGAGATCAGGACATAAAATCTCATATCCGTTTTAATTTACTTCCCCATTTTGTGACTAATTACATTCTTATCATAAAAATGAGTGTGGCACATACCAAAATATTTCATTTCCAACACAGCGAGCCTCACAAATCTAAAGCTGCAGTCATACAATGCACGTCTGCACCTGCACCTGCTGAACAGATCTATACAACAGTGGATTTTTAGGTCCCAGGCTGATAAAATGCTGCACGTGGTCAGTGCTGGCATTAAAATGTCAAGAATTGCAGTCTGAAAAGCTGAAGACTTGGTTATCATGGAATGGTGCATTGGCAAAGGATGTCAGAGAGCTGGTAGCCCAACCCTTTCCTTTATTGTAGGATAAAATGTAGCCAGGCCATTCCTGAAATATGTTTAATGTCTTAATAATTGCTAAAAATGAGAAATTCTATAGGCCCTCAGATTCAGGAGTCTTTTGTTATACTATTTCCTCCTCTAATGCTCAGCTTAACATTTCATTGCTGCAGACTGAGCCCATTTCTGACCCATGGTGGATATCCATTGTCGTACCCATAGTGGACATGGAGAACAGTATCTTACTGGTCTCTTATCAACTGTTCTCTGGGTCAGAAGACATGTAATCCTGTCTTTTAGACTGAAATGTCCCAGGCCCTCCTAGGTGGTGCTTTCCCCATTTCAGCACATTCCTGCTGCTCTTCCCCAGCTCTCCCCTCTTTCATGAGGACTTGTTTGTAAGCCAGGGTCACCACCTCTTTGGTCTGACACAGAGCACACTTAAGCAGTCCCACAATGAGAGTTATCCTTTGGGTAATTTCAGTTTCTGATGGTGAACGTTTGTGATCTGCTAGAATTTCTTGGCTCTCTTTCGAAGTCCTGAAGTTTGGTTAATTTTTACTGGTGTTGTGTTTAAGTGTTTCATTTCTCTCCTCTTGTTGCGTTTGTCTCTTTGGTATTTCAGTTTGCTGGTTCCAGCCCCCTGCTCCATTTTTTAGCAAGAGAGCTTTTAATTCTGATCCTGTTTTCCAAAGACTTTTCAGACCTTTTTTCTGTGTTGAAATCGTGAAGACATTTAGCCTAGTACCTGTGCCAGGTGAAATATGCCCTTGAAGTTCCCTTTCAGTGTAACAGGAAAGCACTGATGCTATCTCTTTTGAGGTAACTTCTCAGGTGATCCTGCACTTTCCTTATCTGTGCTGTACCTCCAGTGCTTGCTGAGGTACCAAGGCAGTACTTCCACACATCAAAGAAAAAATTCAAATTCATTTGGCATGAATTGCTCTTGCCACTTATATTTTTGGTTTGTTTTTATTTTGAGACTGGTGGTAGGCAAGGTGTAATATCTTGATTAATTACCTTGATCCTTTGGGCCCTTATAAAGTGATTATTAAATAATTTATTCCTGAATATTTCCTGGTAATTTGGGTTAGACTGATTGGTCTAAAATTTTCTGGTTTCTTTTCATCCTGATAGAAGATAGGTCTGATGTTTTCATCCTGCCAGTCCTCTGGGACAATACTTGCCTGCCCTTAGGTCTTCAGCATGTTCACCAGTGGTTCCAGCCCTCCAAAACCTATATTCTCTGGACATGGGGGCTTCCACGTAATATCTGCTCCCTTGGCACAAGGGCCCTCTCTAATGCAGGGGTGGCCTAAGCTGCTGCCCAGGGGGAGCAAACCGTGGGGCTGCATGGCCGGGAGAGGACAGATATCCTCCAAACAGGTATAGCTCTGCAAATGGGCATAAACCAAAATATTCTCCAAACATGTCGGGCTTTTCTGACCCATTACACTTCTTATTTGACATAGAAAATCCATCAGAAATGATGCTCTGAGGATTCAGTTCCTTTGTCAGGAAAAGAAAAGCCCCAAGTCTCCCTTGTTGCTTATTTACTTCTCAGTTGTGTCCCCATATTATAATATGATCCCATTTGATTTTCCTGGTTATCTTCACCTAGAGGCAATCAACAGATACTCCCTTCTAATCTTCCAGTACCTCAGCACATCTGATATGCAGAGGATCATGGCTCTTCACATCTCTTCTGCCAGTCTTTTCCTAAACAGCAAATCCTTTTCTGCTTGTTTGGGGTGCTTCATCCCTGTCTTTGTCCCCAGTTCTGCCTGTGGCCGGGGGCAGGGGCTGCCAGCCCTCGTGGTGTGGTGGCCCTGTGGCCAGGCTCTGCTCTTTGCCATCTCCATCCTCCCAGGGCTCCCCGATGAGCCGTGCCAGGAGCACCGCTGCTGCCTCGGGTCACTCTTTTCCCCATTTGCCCTCTGTCAGAAGAAAGCATCAATGTTTGTTCTTATGTCCTAACCCAGGCAGAAGGGGAATTCTGGGAGCAGGATGTGGAGATCCAGCAATGGTTCAGTGAAAGGAGAAGAAAGTAGAAATTGTTGGCAGTGATTTCAACTCTTCTGGTTTTTCCTTTTTTCAAGCCAAGAGAATGTTTTATGTTTTTCTTCTTGAGTTCAGATAAGTTGTTTTGCCAGCATATATTTTTGAACAGGGTCCATTGTAAGCAGTACACTGAAATACATCATGAATCTTGAGGCCTCTGGAAGGGTAGAGACCCTCACCAAAATGACCTTCAGCTGTCAGATGTGAGCTTACTCCTGCAGCTTTCCCAAAGTAAAATGAGGGTGTTCTCTTTTCTTGTTGCCTTTAACTCCTTCATTTTCTGAGCTGAAAGAAAGGCATGTGCCACACTGCCTTCCAATATTGAAAAACTCAGAAATACTGGATCCAGTCTTGCAGAGCGGAATAAATCAGATTCATTATAGCTTACTGTATTTTAAATTATATGAACTATATGTAGTTTAAATTATATTAACTGTATAGAGTTTACTCTGACCTGCTGTACCCACAGAACTCATTTTTGACAGCAGTGCAATGGATGGCATGGACTGATACTCCTTTCAAGCATCCTACCATACATATATTTATACATTTTGCTTTGGAAAATAAACTGCTTTAGAAAAGTGCAAGAACTGGTTTTCCGTGGCACACAGGAGCATGTTTTTGGAATTCAATGAAGAAGTTGTATTGCAGTAGATTCTCTGCTGACTAAGTAAACAGCAAATGCTTTGCTCCTTGTACTTCTGCATTTTCCAGAGAACTTATAGAGTTGTGCTGACTAATTAAATGAACCCTCCCTTTCAGATTTTTTTCCATGTTTAGCATATTTTATATGACATATGTCACAGTATGTGAAGCAAAAGCCAAATAATTTCTAAAGCTGGCCTTCAAACATGTTGCTTTTGTTATTTTTCTGATTGTTACTTTTTCTTTGCACTTATTATTGATATTTTCTGTTGCTTGCCTCTAATTATCTTATATTAATTTTCCCATTTGCTTTCTAAATTATTTTGCAGCTATTCCTCTCCACTCCCCCAGTATGATTCAAGGTGATAACTCGGTGCTTTCTGTGAATCCTCATTTTATTTTGTTTTTTAAACTTTTTTTCCCACAGAGTGTGTGTAGATGTTTGTAGTGCATCCAACCACATCCTCATCCCTTCCATGTATTCAAGTAGAAATGCTCATTATTAGCCTTTAGCGTTGTGTTTTAGAGGTCATACTGTAGTTTCCATTATTAGTGCAACATTAATTTAGGTAAGCATCAGCTACTAATGTTTTTAGATAGAAAGTGCATGAAATACTGTCTGGAATTGTTGTTATTGTTTCAAATGGTAAGTCACTAATTGGAAAACTAAACAAGGAAATAACTCATTAATAAGCTGCTGATGGTGATTGCCTTTCTCCTGGAGCAATATGCACAAAGGCTGCTCTGCTGCAGGTTTTGTCTGCCCTGGAGGCTGCAGTGTGGCACAGACACCAAAGCTGGAAGGGGCTGGTTCCTGCACTGGGGCACAGGCTCATGCCAAGGGTTATTTACCCTTGCTGAGAGCAGTGTGCAGCTGCAGTGTGCTAAGCTCCTGGTTAACAAGGCTGGACTGACCTTAAAAATCTACAGCCTAAACATCCCTGCTAACTCAGGGACTGATTTTTGTAGGGACTTAGCTTTGGATTCTACTGATTTTTTTTTTTATTTATTTATTTTTTAATTTAATTATGGGTTTAAGACAGTTGACTTAGGTGCCTAGAGATTTTTGGCAATTCACTCTTACATACTTCCCATCATTTAAATAGTTTGGTTACAGAAGACAGCATCTTATTTGAGTGTAAGTTTTGGCATTTTTGCACTAGGTGAAAGCCTCCCTTTCATTTTTAATTCTGAGGTGGGTTAACAAACCAGCAAGCATGTACATGATAGGCAGCTCTCCAAAACACTGCTTTGTGCTGAGCCATCAGGCCAAGCCCAGCCTTGCCAAGCTCCCCAGGAGGCTCCTCCATGGTGCACTGACCAGCTGTGCCTCCCTGGAGCTGCTGCAGCTTCAGCCCTGGGGATGCTCCAGCCAGGCATCCCTCCACCCTACAAACTCCCCATCTGAAAGGGCCCCAGTTCCTCTGCAGACAGAAACCATGCACGTTTTTAAAAGGCCAGCTAAACATCCATAAATACTAAGATTATAATCACTTATAGAGTTTATAATTTAAAAATTGGGCATACTGGTTTTGACACAGGTCTAATATTTGTGGAAAGTGTTTGGTTAGCCAGGATCCTGTCCCGCTGAAACAATTCCTCTTGTGAGGAGCTGGGATACCCTAGTGGCAACATTTAGATTTGTTGGAATGTACAGTGCATTTATCTAGGAGAGAAACATGGAATGTGGATACAGTTCTTCTGTATGAAAACAACTGTGAAATATCATGCCTCAGTATTGTAAAGTGTCTGGCACATGAGAAATTATAAATTTGGGCTAGGGTCATCTCAGAGAGCAGTTTTACCTTCTCATCTTTACAGATGGATTTTAATTTGAAAAAGGCGATGTAGCAACTTCTTGATCTGGAATTCAGCTGGACAACATTTCCATCCTACTTCCTGTATTTATAGCTTGAGTCCCTGCTCACTTCTCTCCTGCAGACCACTAAATACCAAACGTTGATTTCTCTCCTGCTTTTGTGCAGATTTTTCCCACCCATGTTGGCCAGACTTCTGAATACAGTTAATTTGCAGGCCTGGCCAGTGCCTGTCAGCTGCTGCTGCTATCCTGCTGGTCTCAAAGCAAATGGAACTGCGTTGCACAAATTCCCAGTTGTACTTCAGAGCACTTGGGGGCTTTTTTCCAAGAACTGTCACAATCCCCTGGATTATTGGCTGACACCCTTAGTTCACTTTACTGTCAGGAACCAGGAAATTGAATGGATTCACCTGTTAGTCATGTGAAGGTTTAGTTCTTAAAAGCTGGAAGTTTTGGCAACAGCCTTGATAGTGAAGCCACATGACAGATGTGTCAGCTATGTCAGTGTCTGTCATACAGAAGGAACAAACAAAATCTGTACTGGCTTCAAGACTGAGCTGGTAACTTGTGTCCCTCTTGATACCAGCCTGTTAGTGCATCTTCTACCTGAAGCTATTCTAATATTAATTGTTAGTTTTAATTATTCTCTTGCTAATGGAAAGGATTCTATTAAAAAATACATCATTCATCATTTACAAATATAATTTCTTACCTCCTTATTAAAAAATGGAAAATTATGCATTGGAATGACAATAGCAAGTGCAATTTTCCTTTAATGCCTCTTTTTTTGCTAATGAATCTAATCTTCAAAGAGAAGTTAATGGCGTGATTTCCTCCAGGGAGTCAATAGCCCAAAGGAAGTTATGTACTTGGTAGTCACTTATCTTCCCCATCAGTGGAAGCCCTGAGTAGCCTGGACTGACTGTCACCCATGGTGCTGGCACTTGCTCTGGCAGCCATCAGCAGTGTTTGCAAATGAGATAGTGGGGAGGTTTTAAAGACTGAGGTTCCAAAAATAATAAGCATTTTTGTTTGTCCTTTTTCTACACTGTCTGGTTGCTTTATGCATGTGAGGCTAATTACTCTCATTTGTGGACAGTAGAGCTAACAGCAACAAAGGGATGTTTTAAAATTCTAACAGACCACTACTAATACACTACTTGTGCACACTTTTAATCCAAATTGCTCAGTAGAACGTGGTCATTTCACCATGATGTTGCTAGAGCTTTAGCAATTCCTGCTTTTGATAACCAGTAGTTAACATGCAAGTACAAGTTTTAAAAGGATCATCGCGTTCTTTTAGTTTAGCTGGGATCGGGATGACTTTTCTAATGTTCTGAAGTCTGTGTCTGCTGACTTTTTGCTGATCTCCTGCTTGTTTCGAGGTGATTTTCACCGATGTGTTTTCTTTTTTGTGCAGTTTCCTGGTTAGTTTTATGGTGGATGCACGCGGGGGTTCGATGAGGGGCAGTCGGCACCACGGCATGAGGATAATCATCCCGCCGCGGAAGTGCACGGCGCCCACCCGCATCACCTGCCGCCTGGTAAAGAGGCACAAACTGGCCAGCCCACCACCCATGGTTGAAGGAGAAGGATTGGCAAGTCGACTTGTAGAAATGGGGCCAGCAGGGGCACAGTTCTTAGGGTGAGTTGCTCTGTGAGTTTAATTGTTTATGCTCATGTCATACCTTTCATTCCCTTTACCCTGGATCTAAGCAGTTAAACGTTGACTCTACCTCATCTGGGCACCTAACACAGGCTACTCAAAACATTAAAAAATGCCAACCTGCCATTCCTTCTGTAAAGAACCCTTGCATTTTAAGGAGAGTTTTCCTCTTTGATGACTGCAGGATGGAGATGAAGGTAAGGAAAGTCATGGGAAGGCCAGGTCCCACCCCCATCTACTCACGCAACCCTGCCTTGGAAGTCAGGAGGAGTCACACACTGAAAACCCAGAGCAGGTTTTGACCCTCTTGCTTGCAGAGTATTTAGAGAAACAGCACTATCACAAAGGATTGTCCTAGAGACACCCACAGGGACCCAGACACTGAGCTCTGTTCCCAACATGTGCACGGCTCCCTCTGGAGTTGCTGGGAGCTGCCTGTCTCCATCTTGTGGAGCAAAACCACTTGGAGTGACAGTGGAGCACCTGCTGTAGAGTGGTGGTACAAGTAGTACCAGTGTTAGAAACTGACTGTTTTTAAAGCTTAAAATAGGGGAAACAATCCACTATGATGTGGCCTTTTTTTTTCCTAATTATAAATTTTGTTCATTACCGTGAGTGGCACCCTGGTGTAAACTGCTGGTTCTGTCGGGAATGACAGCTTGTTCCTAATTTCCCCTTCTCGTTTCTCTTCCTGCTGCATGGATGTTATTCAGTAAACTGCATCTTCCTAAAAGTCCTCCCCCTCTAAATGAGGGTGAGAGCATGGTTAGCCGAATCCTGCAGCTTGGTCCACAAGGAACAAAATTTATTGGGTAGGATATGTACGGAAAAGATACAGAATGTCTACAGTTTTTCTTTTGTTTCCAATTTTTTGTTATTCCCATTATTTTTTTTAAGTTTCCTAAAACTTTCAGTTGATTTATGTCACTGAAAGAAAATCATAGTGGCTTGATTTAATATAGCTCTGCTACTATCTTGTGCTTATAGGCATGTAAAATTCACTGCCAGCATTCTGCTTTCATAACTTCTGTGCTTTTGTAATTTTTTAAATTTGGAGTGTTTCTACTGCATTAAATACATTTTAATACACAGTGGCAGTCCTTTAAGTTCAACCCTGTGGTAGAGAAGGTATTTACAGGCCTCAAGTGAGACTGTTTTGGGAAGAGCATTTGTAAAATGTGATTGCATAAAGTCCATTACTTATGAAAGATTACTCAGAAAAAAATGTTATCAAGTGAATGAATTGATTTAGCAAGATTGGAGAAATACTAATCTTTTCAACCTGCAAGAGGCATCTTGTTAAAATAAATTTACAAAGCCAAGTATGCTACCCAAAGGAACTGCAGTGTATAGTTTAAACATGTAAGAATGTTTCCGTATGTTTTTGACTGTTGTTTTCAAACCACATTGTGAAATTTATTGCGTTAGGTTTTCAAAATATTGGTGAGTGTTTGGTGTTCCAAACCTGTTCAATACCTTCTCACTGAGTATTCTTGTTAAGTGTCATGCACAAAATTGTGTAGTTTCTAAATATTTACAGAGACAGTATCTGAAATATTAGCCTGCAAAGATTGTACTACAGTGTTAGTTTTCAGCTTGTGCTCTTTTTGAAGTAGAGAGTAAATATCTCAAACAATGTATTTGAATTTTTGGTATTTTCTTGCTGTGCACAATGGGAGAGAGCAGCTACATTCCTGGTTTTTTGTTAAAGGACTTGAGACTTGAAAAAGAGACTGGGTGTTCCTAAAAGCATCTAAAATACATAGTAATTAAACTCTTTTTATCATTTTCATGGGGAAAAAAAGACTAACTCTTCTCCCTGGGAATTTAATGTGCAAACTGGGCCTCAAGCTAGTTTGTTTTTCCCCATGATGGCTGTTGTGATTTCATGCTCAAGTGATGGATTGGTTAATGCACCTGGCAGATGCACAGTACCACAGAAATGCTGCACACTTCTCCCATCATGTGACGCTGCTTTTGACCAAGTTGTTACAAAGCAGTTAAACCCTTTACAACCTCTGTAGGAAAATAATGATACTGTCTATTTAAATGTCTTAAAGCTGCATAATCCATAAATGTTCCCTTACTGTGTGATTTCAGTCGGTTTGTCTTAGCATAATTGAAAATGCATATCCTGCCTGTGAAGTGTTTGGCAACAGTGTCTGTTTTGTTGAGGAATGGCACATGAAGTGAATGGTGGTTTCTGTTGGTTGTTCATACAAACTGTTCAGTAATGCACTTGCAGTCTTCTGTTGAAGGTACATTGTCTGGTGACATAGGTGTATTATTAACCACCTTCTCATTCCCTTTCCTTCCCCCCCAAAATGTTTGACAGTAACTAATATAACTGTGGTCGTGGTGTTGTTCAACCCAGAGAAATCCGTTCTGAAAGGATCTAGCGATTCCCGGTGATGTTTGCCGTGCAGAGGTTGCAGCTGTGATGCTGGGCATGAGAACCAGAAAGTGCAGCTAAAGAAAAACAGTCTCTTTTATTTCACAGGAGCTGCATCAACAGAGAGCCAGGGAGAGCTTTGAAAACTTTGGGACTTAGTTTGAAGTTCAAAATCTGCATAAATGCATGGTTCCTGTTACAGTCAGTGGCTGTTGCATGCACTGGGATAGACAGACTGCTTCTGAACTGACTTTGTCCCTTCAAACTCTCTGAGCCAAATCTGAGCTTTGACTCTGCTAATGCCACTTAAAAGTCAGCAGTGCTGTGTGTGCTGGAGGCAGGTTGGATCACCTACACCCTGGGATAAATGAGCAAGGAGAACTCTCCTTACTAAAAGTTGTCACTATTTTTTTCATGGAGGCAGATATTTCAAAAGATTTGCATTAAAAACAAGCTATATATTAGCAGTTTTGATTTATCCATTAATATAGTTTAAACAATAAAGGATTGTGCAGCTTTGGCAATTTTAAAAACGTTTTTACTGTAACATCGTTAACTATTTAAAATGACTGTAGTTTTCCTAAGGACTCATAGGAAATTAAGGGCCATGAGGAAATATAGGGTTAAAAATCACATGATTCCTTTTTCTCTAGCCCTGTCATAGTGGAAATCCCACATTTTGGATCAATGCGAGGCAAGGAAAGAGAACTGATCGTGCTCCGAAGTGAGAACGGTGAAACGTGGAAAGAGCACCAGTATGACAGCAAGCACGAAGACTTAACTGAAATACTTAATGGCATGGATGAAGGTAAATATTTTCTCAAAGCTTGAGCCTTGCCTTTGTGAAGGCTTGCTAACACGGGCTGACCAAAGCAAACTAAAATGAAACAGCGCAGGGGATGTCTGACTTCAGGGAATACGGCGTGCGTTCCATATTAAACTGATGGAAGCAGCGTAAGGAGAAATTGTTCTGCAGTGCCCTGGAGACACCCTGAAATGAGTGGTGAATTTTGGTCTGAAGTCTTGCCAAGTTTAAGCAGAGTTTGCACAGTTGCTTTCCAGCATGAATTTGAGAGTAACACCCAGCTGGAGGTACATGTGTCTCTGCTGCCCAGGCAGGGCCATGGGGAGGTCATTCCAAACCAAGGATGAAGTGTAAATATCAGCTATATGGGGCTTCCCACAGACACAGAGCTGGGCCCGCAGAGCATTCCTGTTTCAAATGGTATGGTTGGAGATCTCCTCCCACAAGTACACAACCTGCCTTCCTGATGCCCATCTGGGAAGTCTGGCTCCCTTGTTTTGCTTGAACGTTGCTGTTGATGTGAGAGTCCCTCACAATGAGGGGACCCAGCTGCACAAATCCATCAGAAGATGCTGTCACAGATGGTCCCTGAAGACAAATCGTGGCCAAAGCCAGGCTGTGGGGCTGCAGGGACTCCTTGGCACCACTGCTTTCTTTTCCTAGCAAGTATTTTTTAATACTTGTGCTGATAAACCGTTGCTTGAGCTCTTTGCATCTGAGTGTGAATGAAACAGTTTGTGGTGTGAACTTTGGATTTCTGTAAGGGTTTTTCACAGGATTTTATCACAGGATTTTCCCTGGATAACCTACAGAAAGTCATAGTGTGATAGGGTTCAAGCTGCAGCAAAGTTCTTTCATTATCAGCAAAAGCATGTGGAGGAAATGATGAGGCTGTGGATGGCAGCTCTGAGGGGTATCTGTGGTGGGGGAGCTCTGCCTTTGATTTCAGCCTCTTCCTGTTTGATGAGGGCAGCCTCAGCAAAGGCATGCCTTGGGAACATGGAGAGTTGTGCTGTTTTGAGGGTCTCCCTGGGCATCTGAATACAGAATTTTTACTGATTTCCTGATCTTCTGGAAATGAGGACAACAGGAAAAGCTTCACTTTGAAGTATTTGAACTGCACCTGAGCTTGTACAAACACAAAGCAACAGCAGAGGTCTGCTTGCTTCGTGATAATCTATTGTAGCTATTTATTTCAAAATAAATGTAATAGAACCAACCAAACAGGAGGGCAGAAACACTGCAAATGTTTTGTCAGTGGGTTTGGAAAAATAAAATAAACCTCATCACTGAAGGGTACCTAGAAGCAGTGGAACAGGCAAGAGATGGGCATGGTCCAGGATAGTATGGCTTGGGGAATTATGATTGCTGCAGGATTGAATGCAGTAGTTGCAACCTTTGAGAAAGAAAAATCTCTGCCCCTCCTTCCCTGCACACTGGCATGGGATCAGAAGTGATGATTTGGTGTTTGGGTGAAGTAGTGGTGCCTTGACAGGGGTGAGGTAATCAGCACTGATCAGCAGCTTGCTTATTTGCTTCATGGGCTTTTCAAACTGAGCTTAGTTTGATTTGGGGGTAGGAAATCTGGGCACAGAAATATTGTTCTGAAATGCTGCAGCTTGCAACACTTGTGAAAGAGTTCATATATGGATAAATGGACAATTTACAGAGACGAGCTCAATAAATAAAAACACTTTGAGAGAGGTGGACATGAAGCCCTCAGTACTTAGAGCCTAAAATAATAAGCTTCACAATATGGAGCCACAGGACAACTTTTTGATCTACTGAGGGTTTCAGGTGGCTCTTTCCTTCTGGGGAACTGCTGCTTGAGGTTAGTAGGTATAAGTGCAGCCAAGTAATCACACAAAGTATGATGGACATTATTCTGTTAGAGTGAAAATATTTGACACCTGAAAAGCCAAACCTCAGGAATGGCTTTTACAAATCCAGGCAATCATTTGTGAGAGGAAAAGGAGAAAAAATGCTGCAGACACATCCGCTGTATTGATAATTTGTTCAGTTTGTTTTAGCTTAATCCTTCTCTAGCTAGGAAAGCAAAATAACAAAAAAACCTCATCCTGCATTAAGACAGTGGAAGGGTTTTGACAAAGTTCTAGTCTAGTTTAAGGACACTTTTGCAATGTAAAAGGTCTTCCAAGCAATGACCAAAAAATTACAAATTTGTAGGCTTGAGTGGGTTGGGTTTTTTTAATCCGAACTTTTACTGTTTTGTTACAAAATACCACAGTCAGACTTGGCTCTGGGAGAGTATCTTGCATCTCAGAAGCCATAACTTTGGAAGAAGTTTTATTCCAGGTATGAACTCTGGAGGCAGAAGCAAGCTTTAATTTAAATAAAAAGCAGCCACATAGTCATTTAGAGAAATTTAGTGTGTCTTTGCAAGAAAACTCATCTGCATAATCATCTCTTAGTGCCACGAGGTGCTGCAGGAGTGCCCATTTTCCATTAAAAGCAGCTGGTCCGTTCTCTGTCAAACCTGCTGTGATCACAAGTCCTCTCCTCCCCGTGCAGTGCAGGAGGGCAATCACACCTTTATTCGCAGCTCCTTAATTTGCCGAGTTTTAGCAGTTTGCTCCTCTGTTCTGTTGCTGCTCTTTGCTCTCCCCCTTAGCTAGCAGGGATGAGAGCGGGCACATCCCGGCTCCTGGCCTCCGTGGGCACTGCGGGAAACCTGCTCTGTGCTGGAAGCAGCACCATCTGCTGGGAAACCTCACCCTAGACCCGAAATAGTCCCGAGCAGGAGGCACCGCTCCAGGGCTAAGGCAGGATTAAATAACAGCAGAACTTTCGGGTTTTTATCATGAGAGGACAGTGAGCCATGATGTAAAGAGCCTGGGTTGGTGGGTTTTTTTGGGTTTGTTTTTTTTTTTTTTTGTGCAGTCAGATTTCTGCTTAAATGGATTTTATTTTAAGGGTGGTGCTGTACTTAGGCAAATACAGGGAACTTGGCATTTTGAGGAGTAGGAGGAGTGTGGCTCTAAACACAAGGGTAGCAATTCACAGCTCTTGGCCATACTATATTTATTTATACTTGAATCAAATAAAATATATGTATTTTTAAAATTTATTATTTTTTAGGAAAAAGCTCTCTGTCCTGTAATTGGTAAATACATTACATATTCAGACAGGCTCCTTTTATATATAACTTCTGTTTGCTCTTAACATTCCTGCACCCTTTAGAGGTACCTGTAGACAAATTGTGGGCACAAATGCACACATTGGGGCAGCTAACCTTTTAAAAGTCATTTGCAAGCTAGTGAGTAAGCCAAGAAATGCAAATGTTTGTGGCTACAGTATGCTTGCAGCTGCACAGTGTGGTTTGAGATGGGAAGCAAGAGTTTTTACATAGCTGAATCAACAGATCAAACCAGAGTGTGACCTTGTTCATGCTTGAAGTTTAAAATACCACCATAAATCACTCTGCAGTGATTTTGCCACATTTCCAAGAAAAGTTTTTAAACATATTGCTGTTAAACTGTATGTTGTGAATGGCAAGATAAAAGACTGCACAAAAATAGACATAAAGGACATTGCCTTATTTGAGGGTGAAGCATCCTTGTGGCCCTGGGAGTGTCTAGTTATGTGTGTGAAACACTGAGGCTGGGAGGGTGGGTCTGGTTACCAGCATCTTCCTGCCCTCAGTTTCTCCTTGCCATGTGCTCTCCCTGCCTCCATCCCCCTCCTGTGTTTTTCTCCCTGTGGAAGCTGCCTCCTGCATGCCATGCCAGCCATTCCCTAATGGGCACATCTCTGGGGAGAGCTGGGGTCCTGTGGTCTGTGCACCGTGACAAGGGCAGCTCTGCTCTAGCCAGGACTGAGGGAGGCTTGCCCAACTCAGAGAGCTGTTCAGTCTGGGAGCTACAGGTGACATTTGCTGTTTCAATCCTAGCTAAATTCTTTTGAGGCCCTAGCAAGGGAAACACACAAAGACACCTTGAAGCTCATGAAACATCCAGGTGTTCTGTGACTTGTCTTACTCTATTTCAAGTCAGAAGAGTCTTGCTCTGTGTTACCTTGTCTGAAAGTGAGAAAAGAAAGGTATTAGATGTGGATGAACTTGATCCACAGCTGCCTCTCATCAGAGAGAACTGGTGTGATTGCTTTCCCTGACCTGAGACAGCCTGTGTGAGGTCCCTCTCTGACCTTGGAGGACATGGCTGGGTTTCTCTTCTCCTGTCCTGGAGCCTTAACGTTCATGTGGCAGCGTGCACCGAAGGGTGGGGAGCTGTGGTGTTCTTTTCCTGCCTCCTTCCCCTCTCTCCTCCATCACTCCTGTGGAAGATCAGACACCAAGCCGTGGCAGGAGAAGTGTACCATACACATGGGGGGCAGGAGAAGACTTCTGCACACATTATATTCACACCACCTTTCTCTTGACTCACTAAAGCTGAGTGGCTGTAAGAGTTCTTGGGCTGTTAGCACAAGCCTGGGAGACTGTGACAGTGGGGGATTCTTCCCAGTTCTGCCACTAACCTTTCTGCTTTGCCTCTCCATGTCTGCATGGTGGGGTGCACAGCATACTTCTCTGTGGCCAAAACCCCCTTCCCTCCAAAACCCAACCATCTAACCAAAAAATGCTTCAAGGTTTATCATTGAAACACTTTGCCCAGGAATGAAGTGTCAGCAGCTGAGGAAAATAGTAATGATGGTATCTCCCTCTGTAAAATGCATGAGGTGTGTTCAGGAAACGTGACCTCTCCCTGGACTAGTTTTCCCTGTTTCATTAATTCTGTCATGCTAACACTGCATTTCTCAGGGCACTGAGAGAGATGGTTTGATTGCTCATCATCTTCTTTTTCTTTTTTTTTTTTTTTCTGTTAGAGGGCAACTTCCTATAGAAGCTGACATATATATCATCCAAACATAATCTCCCTACATATAGTCCAGCTCCTATCCATGCCTGACTGTTGCTCTGCCACTCCTACCTTCACCTCTTCCTCCTCTGAAGGAGAGTGCCTGCCAGGTTCAGAGGACTTTGAAATGCTCTTGTATAAATCACTGGTTTTGTACTTCAGGAGAATTTTAATTATCCTTCAACTCTGTGAGCATTTTACAGTGGTTTTTTTCTCTAGCAACAAACAGGAGATGATTAGGATTTACCAGTCAAGATTATACCTGCCTGGGAGTTTAGGAATCCAGTTTGTCTCCTGCACAAGCCATTGCTTCCAGAGGCTGCAGGCAGAGTGCCTAATTCATTAGAGGGCTTCAGATACCAATCTCTGAGTCAAAGTAAATGGAAGCTGACATTATGATAAGAAATTATCCACTTCTGGTAGGTACATATGATCCACAGCAACACTGTGTGATTAATCCAAACTATCTGCTGAATGTTTTAAAATGGAAAACTGACATTTTACCAAATTTGCATTCTAATGCTTTTGGACCTGTAATTGAGCTTACATGTTTTGAGGAGGAAAATGTCTCAGTCACAAAGTATTTTACAAGTGTCTTTTGTCTTAGTATTATTTCTGGTCTTCCTGCTTTCTCTTGCTGGATCTGATAAAAATGTCATCTTTTGAGGAACAAACTTTATTTAGAAATTCCCTTTTTAAGGAGGGAAATAAGAGCTGAAATTTGTGGAGTGCTGCAATGAAATCCAATTACAAGAGTTAAAAAGCCCAAGTGCAAGAAGTTACAAGGAGAAATGCGTGACAGTTACGTAATTATCTCCATTTGTGTATGGTGTTTATATCACAGGGATTTCACCAATGCATTTGGAGCACCAGTGCAAAAAAAAAAAACCCCATACATACATACATACATATACATGTATATACACACACACACACACGTATAGTTGCAGAAGTCATTATATTTTTGTTGTATCACAGAGTTTTCCCCAGTGCATATTTGGGGAAAACTATGTCATGTGCTTAACTAATTAATAGGGATAGGTACTCCATGCACCTTTCTGAGCCCTGGTGGCCCTACAAACTGGTATTGTGGCTGAGAGCACTAATGGTTGATGGCCTGACTCTTTTTCAGTTGTATCTGAGGATGCACTGAGGTTCTTCAGGAACTGAGGGGCACACTGCCATTATTTTGGGACAGATAACCAAATGACTGGAATCCTGATGTGGAAGGGAAGCTTGCTCTTGGTTCACTGGCAGTGCTGGGAGACAGCTCTGTTGCTTCCACAGTTTCATGAAGAGCTCGGTGTCTGGCCAGGATTTTTTGGATGCCAGTCTGGGCAATAACTGTCTCAAGTGCCTTAGGTAGCCAAGCTCTGGATTGCACACCTGACATGAAGGGAGAACTGACTGTGATCTCCTGTGGTTTTCTTTGTGTCAGAACCATATGGGGGAAGAGGATGGGAATAATTTGGAGCTATGCACAGAGAGATCAGATAGAAATGAGAGAGGGAAGAAGCTTGACTATCTCCTCTGGCCCTCCTTGGACTTCTATGCTATGTGACAAACCTGTCATTCTGTGGTAGCTGCTTCTGCAGAGACTGTCACACCCAACTGCTCAGGTGTCCTAGCAAGTCTTTTTGTCTATTGCTGTTGGCCCTCATTGTCAAGACTTAGACAAAAGTTCACAAAAAAACCAAGGCTTGATTATTGATAGCACTGAATGGCTTTGTTTTTACTCCTGTAGTAAATAAACAACAATAAACCTCCCAACCTTCTTAGGCATTTTAAGGCTTATTCAAAGCCCCACACTCACAGAGGTGTGTGGGCTGAACCTGGGCAGGGGGTGCCTGAATGTTTTACGTGTCTGTGCCCCCAGAGCTGGACAGCGCGGAGGAGCTGGAGAAGAAGCGGATCTGCCGGATCGTCACCAAGGATTTCCCGCAGTACTTCGCGGTGGTTTCCCGGATCAAGCAGGAGAGTAACCAAATCGGGCCCGAGGGCGGGGTGCTGAGCAGCACCACGGTGCCTCGTGTCCAGGCCTCCTTCCCCGAGGGGGCTCTGACCAAGAGAATCCGTGTGGGCCTCCAGGTAAAGATGCTTTAGTGCAGCACCTCTGAGTGCAGCTGTCCTGGTGCACAAGACTGGGAGCTACAGAGCGTGCAGCTCCTCAGCAGCGGGCTGTGACGAGGGGCTTTTTCACACCTGAGCTCTGCATTGGCACGAGTCTGCCTGGGCACGCTCCGTGTCCCTCAGGCACAGGTGGTACACAGTCCTCCTCCCTGTGGCAGCAGCCCAGCTCCCCTTGGAGATCACCTCCATGATTATTGCTTAGCATCCCAGGAGTGGAGAGAGGGAAGCAAAGACGTGGAGCCACCGCAGCCCCAGCAACGCTGCAGCCACAGTGCAGTCCCCATCTCCTGTGGCAAAGCAGCAGCTTGTGAACGGGGTCACTGGGCTGCCCTCTGCCATGGGAATGTGTTTCCTAGGGATTACATGCAGCTGTTTGCCAGCTGTTACTGGGTCAAAAACCTCCCATGTACGTCCGCTGTGTCTTAGGATATTCACCACTGGCATTTCTAGGGGTGAAATCTGGGAAGAGCAAATAGCTTAAACTCTACTTAAACAAACTGCGCAGAAAGTGGAGATATATCCGTAGGAGTAGGAGGCATCTTTGAGTTCAGTTAGTTGTCACTTAAAATTCCCTTAATAGTATGACAAGGGTTCATGAAAAAGTGATGCTGGTTTGCATTGCAGTGGTTGAAATTCACACTGAAACATTTCTGTTAAAGATATTTCACATCTCGGGATGATTAATCTTGAGAAAATGGAAGTTCTGCTGCTCTGGTTATAGAGTTGCCTCCCCAGAGCTCTGCAGTGTGAAGGAAGTATGACATCTCTGTATGCAGTGTTGTGACTGCTGAGACTGCAGTGTAACTGCATGTTCCCTGCATATCAGTGCACTCTGCAATTTGAATAATAGCAAGTCATGGATCAGCCTGATTGAAACAGACTTGAAAGTTTAAAAAAATTTAAAAATTAAAAAGGCAAATGGATGCAAAATCCCATCACCATGTCTGTCACTTTTGACTGTAGAAAATGTGAAATTTACATATAAGTCTTCTATAACTTCATGCATTCTTTGTGATTTTGACCCAAACAAGTATTTATTTCTAATAACCACAGGAAGCACTGAGTACAGAGGTCAGTTGGAGTGCAGTGTTCCTCAAGAGCATGAACCTGTGTTTGGCAGAGATGTAAGGACTGTCTGTCACCTCCAGGAGACAGTGTCTAGTCCTCATTTCCCAAGTGCAAAATAGGCCTGGTTTTGCATTTTGAAATTGTACGTAATGTCATTAATCACTGTAAATTAAGAACAAAACCAAACATGCTCTGAAAAACTCTCAGCAAATACTTCAGGGAACCTTCTGAGATTTATAGTTTAGCTCTACCATTTAGCAATTAGGAAATCAGAAGTACGTTGTTGAATAAAAGCTCAACGTGAATTTCACCAATAATCACCCTTGAGAAGGTTTCCTGTGGGAAAAAATAATTCTACAGAAAATATTAAAAAAATAGAATTATCCTTTAGAAAATAATTCTGCATGTCTATAAACAATTTGTAGCTCTAGTTTAAGTATGTTCCCCATGTTGACAGGCTCAACCAGTTCCGGAAGAGATTGTCAAAAAAATCCTTGGAAACAAAGCAACATTCAGTCCCATTGTCACTGTGGAGCCAAGAAGAAGAAAATTCCATAAGCCAATAACCATGACAATTCCTGTGCCACCTCCGTCAGGAGAAGGAGTAACCAACGGGTACAAAGGAGACACGACTCCCAGCCTTCGACTCCTATGTAGCATTACAGGTTGGAGAAAATCCTGCTCTTTGCTAAGGTTTCTGTGGCAGCAGCTCTGTGCTCACTCTCACAACTCCTGCTTTCCAGTAAGGGAACCTTGGTGTGCTGGGCCACTGGGGTTCAGATCAGCTCTCCTGAGCAAAGCCAGCCGAGGTTATTTCCAAGGTTCCCACTGGTTCCCTGAGCTTTGTATCTGCTCCCATGCCATTGTAAAAGAACTCTCCCAACATGTGTTAAATACTATTCTATATTTAGCCAGTATGAAGAATTTCAGTCTTGGTTATTCAACATGCTTGTCAGTAAAAGTAGCTTGCAGAAGTAGTTCTGTCCTAGCTGATATCGAGGAGGGGGTTGACCTGTAGGTATGTTCTTCGCTTAGGTCATTGTTTTTTGTTGTGTGACATGTGATGTATAACATGGAGCTCAGCTGTTGGAGAAAGTTAATGTCTAGGTTCTCTTTCTGTGTGTGGAGACAGAGATATTCTTTATGCAGTCTGTGTGTGCTTCGTGTTTGAAAGGAAATGTCCCTGGTGTGTGTTTGCACAGGAGGCACTTCGCCTGCGCAGTGGGAGGATATCACGGGCACCACTCCGCTGACGTTTTCCAACGACTGCGTCTCCTTCACCACCAATGTTTCTGCCAGGTATGGGAGCAGACCCTGCCAGCTGCACCTCAGGAGTGGCTTCCCTTGATCAGCATGGTTGTGAGGTTGTGTTTTGGCTTTCTGGAAGCCTTTCACGAGGCTGATGAGGCGGTGATGGCCCAGCTGCTGCTTTGTCACTGCCTATCAGCATCCCACACACCCAGGGCTGCACACAGAGCTCTGGCCTGGCTGTGAGGGGGGCTCCTGGCAGGCACACAGCCTGTTCCTGTGAAGGCTGCCATGCCACACAGGGCTTTGGATTTTCTGTAAATGGCAACAGAACGGGAGAGCTTAAAATGTTCATCCCATTAAAAAAAAAAAAAACAACAAACGGGGGGATTCATAAAAATGTGTTTGTTTAAAAATTTAAAGATGTTTAATTTCTGGCTGTGGGCTTTTTAGTTGAGAATTATATTAAATTGCTCTCACAAAAATATCATTTGCAAAAAAATGATGGGTTAAAATTAATCTTGATGAACTTCATGGACTTAACGTGCTGATTGGAGGCATTTAACAGGATCTGTACAGATCACATATCCTAGTGGAGAAAATTCATGGTATAGCAGGTAGAGAGTTTATCATTCAGTAAATTACATTGCAGCTATAAAAACCTTTATGAAAAGAGAGAGAATTGCTGGAAAACCAAATAGATCAGGGCTGAAATATTGTGGGAGAGACTGATACAAAGTATAAATATTTATAATTTGTATCACACTTGTCTTCAAACTCTTAATTAAAAGATGAGAAAAAGAATAATGTCACACTCTGTCTCTGGGAGGCTTCACCACAGGCATATTTGGTTCAGCCTTAATGGGAGATGTGATTTTGCTATGTGTGTTATAAAGGTGTTTGTTTTAGCAAATCAAATGTGTAGTGAAGCATCAGCACATTACAATATACATTGTATGTGGTCGTGAGAAATTAAATTTCCCCACTTTGGCTTCAAATGAGCCTTCAGATAGATAGTTTTATGAGACAGCAGTGTGAAAAGGGTTAGATAAGTATGTCAGCATTCCATTGCCAGGTATTCCCATTTCTGGATGGGAATTAACCTCATGGTTAAACCTGTACTGAGAGTAGAAGGAAAATCACAGCTCTGGCAATTCTGCAAGGACAGTGCACATGCAAAATGACCAAGGATACAGGACATAGTTTCTCTTTAAGGCTTAAGCAATGTTGGAGCATAATGAAAAGTTGATTTAATGGTTTACTTTTTCCCACTCAGATTTTGGCTCGCAGACTGCCACCAAGTGCTAGAGACTGTTGGGCTGGCAACACAGCTTTATAGGGAATTAATATGCGTTCCTTATATGGCAAAGTTTGTGATATTTGCCAAAATGAATGACCCCGTGGAATCCAATTTGCGCTGCTTCTGCATGACTGACGACAAAGTGGACAAAACTCTGGAGCAGCAGGAGAACTTCGAGGAAGTTGCAAGAAGCAAAGACATTGAGGTACATTCCCTGCAGCTGGCTTCCTCCTTGTGGGTGGGTAGTGTGTT
The DNA here is from genome assembly GCA_013398275.1 of Promerops cafer. Taxonomy (NCBI): domain Eukaryota; kingdom Metazoa; phylum Chordata; class Aves; order Passeriformes; family Nectariniidae; genus Promerops; species Promerops cafer. The sequence goes on along the minus strand of VZSE01001564.1, from coordinate 2,690,095 downwards.
TTCCAAGTAGCAACAGCTCCTGCAAAAGCCAGGACAAGCCCTGTCAAATGAAGGTTCACAACAAGGCTGTGTCATGGAACTTCTCGAGAGAAGAACAAAGCAGGGCAAGACTGGAGGAGTATGAGGGCTTGTGGATGCTCCAGTGCACTCTGCAGCGGGGTTTGCACTCGCTGCTGTCAAGTAGCCCTGGTTGGCCTTTGCAGACAGAGGGAATTCCTTCTCATTGGCCCTGCAGACACACAGTCATGAGTAGGACTGGCTTGTGGTGAACTCATCATCACTAACTCATTATTTCTCGAAGAAAATTATGCACTCTTACTTAAGAAAAGGCAGTCAGGTGGCTTGTGGTTTTCCAAACTGCCTGTACTCATAATACCTTGCTATAATGCACAGTGACGTTCTAATTTGTTGTTGAATGTAACCATGTGGGGACTTGTGTTAAACTCAGGAACTGTGTTGGGGTAAATCGTGATGCTTATATGCATGAATCTACTATTAAAAGAGGTTTTATTGACTTTTATTTCTTACTTTGATAGGTTCTTGAAGGAAAACCTATTTATGTTGATTGCTATGGAAATCTAGCCCCTTTGACTAAAGGAGGACAGCAGCTTGTTTTTAATTTTTATGCTTTCAAAGAAAATAGACTGCCATTCTCTATCAAGGTAAAAGAAAAACAAACAAAATAAATGATCCTGCTGCTCTCCTCCCTTCCCACACTCCCTCTTCCTTTTTTCAGCCCTATAGGACTAACTTGCCCCTGGAATGTAAGTGTAGTTTTTTAACATGTGAATAACATGGAGAGGGTGCTTTGCTTGAAGCCACAGCAGAACTGCTGGCAGATCTGGGAAGAGAATACCCATGATATGGATTCACAACCTTTTATTAAAACCATATCTCAAATTGGAGCTCCAACATATTTACCAGTAGATCACAATTCCTGAGGGATTCAGCAAAGGACGTGCCTTCAATAACATACTGTACTGCAGAGCAGCCTTCAGAAGGTGTGTGTGGACTGTTCATCTCTAAATGGCCAGGAATGGGTGCTCACTTTCCTTAGGCTTGTCACAGCTGCCCTGCTGAGGAGGTTGTTAAACATTTTGGTAAACACAAGAGCAAAACATGGCAGAATAAAATGAAGTGAGCAGACAGTGCCCGTCAGTAACATCCCAGTATGGAACTCTCAGGTTGGACTCACCCAACACCTTGTCTTGCATGGATTTGCCATCAGGGAGCTTCAGGCTGACCTGACTCTTTTACAGTAACACATTTTCTCCTTCAGCACCTCTGGCTGAGCTCCAGCTTGGTATTATTAGTTTTTACACACTAGAAAGCTCCTTGTAGAAAGAAATTCTGAGAACCATTCCAGAAACCTCCTCTAGGACTCTGAATATTACCATGCTGAAGCAAAATTTCTTTTCTAGGTAAGAGACACCAGCCAAGAACCCTGTGGTCGATTATCATTTTTGAAAGAACCAAAGACTACAAAAGGACTGCCACAAACAGCTGTTTGCAACTTGAATATCACTCTGCCAGCACACAAAAAGGTATTTGTTTGGAAAAGTAAACATTTCCTTAGGGTTGGATTTATTTTTTTCCTTTAGTTTTTGTCTCTTTTTTTTTGATTTCCTGCTAGTCATAAAGAAACCTTGTGAACTGTCAGTAATGAGAATGCTTTGGAATATGATAAAGGCTTTTAAAATATGTGTTTTATTGGTTTCTTGTATGTAGAACTCTTTTAAAGTCTCTTGTTACTGTGGTGTCAAGTTCCTATAATTTTTACAATTCTGTTTACAGCTCATGCTTCAGCCTGCAAGTCATAGGTTTATGCTTTTAGTAATGTCATGTGTTTATTTGCATTGGATGTAAGATTTTTTTTTTCCTTTTGTGTTGACATTTTGGATTTGCTTTGCCTTATAAATCAGCTTGCATTTTGTGCTCCCAATTTGGTCCTTTTCATATCCTGATATTCTTTTCCCTGCTGTCCATTATAATATTCCTTGTCTCTGCAATGCATCTTGGGACCAAAAGGAAACAGAGTCAGATCAAGATGATGAGGTAATATAAACACTGTCTTCTGTTTTTATTTCCTTCAGATTTAGTGAAGAAAAGTAGAATGTTATAGAAAAAAACAACTATTTTTAATGGTGGCATTGAAATGATACCTACAGAAAAATAAACATATCCTCAGCTTCTGATAGGCTGTTGTAGAACAGTGGAACTGCACAAATATGGAAAACCCCATGATAATAAATCATGAAATTAAACCAAGCACTGAATAAAAGCAGTCTAAAATTTAACTAATTTTTTTTTGAAAAAGAATATATATATGACTATCAGACCAAATTTTGGAAAAATCAAGAAGATTTTAGTGGATAATATTTTACCTCTTGGAGTAACACTGACATTGCTATGGAAACTTGTATTTCTGAGGAGGAAAAAGATACTGCTGAGGCCACAATAGTGGCCTTTAATATCTTACCTCTGTAAATAAATTGGATTCTTTCAAAAAAAGCAAACCAGCTAAGAGCAATTTCTAAGTATTGTGTTCAAATCTATTTTCAAATAAACCTCAGATATTTGTAGCTTAAAAATCCACTGTTTCATGGAAAACGCAACATTAGATTGTCAGAAAACTGAGTGGTAGTTAGGGATGAGATCATCTTGTAAAAGAAACTACATAGGTGTTTCCAATTTACCTAGCAGCAATTTTTTTTTCTCTTCCTGGTGGCAAATAAGTAGCAGTTGTCACCTGCTGGTCAGAGTAGCTAAAAAAAAAAACAAACAGTGCAACCCAAAACATTCCTTACATGTTAAAAAATAATAATAGCAAAAAAATCACTTTATCTCCACAGAATTTGTTCCCAGTGAGCTATTATATAGCTATAATAATAGTTTTCTTTCTAGACAAACTGTATTTTTAGCCACATATTGAAGTGAGTTGATCTCTGAAGGACTACTAATACTAAAGACACCACACTAGCAGCTATGCCACCGAACGCAGCAACTTATGAGGCAATTTATTAGTTAACAAGAGTAGTCTGCTTTCTAATCCACATCTCTGCATTTTGTGCATATTAAAAAATCCCCTCCCATGCCTTTTTTTGTCCTTAATGTATTCACTTTAAAGCCAGTTGTACATTGTGGTGTGTGTGCTTTCAGGACAAACTAATCTGGGGGGGGATACTCAGTTGCACTCTTATGAATGTTTTGTCTGTACCTGTAGTCTTTTGTGTTGACCTCCTGTTTCTAGCCAAAGGTGGTTTATTTTACAGACAGTGAACAATTTCACACCATTTCTAGTGGTGTGAAGTGGTTTATTAAGTGATAATGGGATAAGACAGTATCGAGATACTTTAAGGCAGGATAATGAGCTGCTTCTGCTATCTAAGCTCTTCTACCTCGTAAGCAGAGGAATGAACCCGAGGGCTCACTTTAGGGTTGCAGTCCCTTCCCTGCTTGCTCTGGAAGGGTGGTCACTCTTCTGCCACACACAGCAGGTTTCTGTGCAGCCACGCTCCCTGCTCGGCAGTGCCTGACACTCATCACACGGCACCCAGGGACAGAGACTGGCTCTGCCCCCTCCCTGCCTGCTCGCCCAAATTCGGCTTCAGCATGCCGTCCTGAAGCTGAATGGAAGCATCCGTGCTCCCTGGTGGGGTTGTGTGCCACGAAAAGCAGCCCATCCTGCTGAGGTTTGAGGACTGGTCTGTTCAGAAGGGGGCAGTGATTCCAAGGCCCTAAATCTGCTGTGTTTTGTTGCAGACAGAGAAAGCTGACCGGCGCCAGAACTTCGTCTCCCTTGCTTTACGTAAGCGCTACAGCTATCTGACTGAGCCTGGAATGAGTGAGTTGCTCTTACCAAAGTACTAAACCATGTAGATGTGATTGTTCATAAGAAGAGACATTTTTTCTATAAACGTTGTATTTGGTGTCACTCTGGCGGAAAAAAAAAAGAGAAAAGAAAAAAAAAAAGCCGTCTAAAACAAAACTCTTGGATGGTCTGTGAACTCTTGTGTTGTGAGAGCTTGAAGAATCCTGACTGGCAAATTATGTGTGTTAGTTAAATACAAGTTAACAGTTTTTAAAAATGCAGTGTAGTTCCAGAGTAGGATTGCAAATTGCTTTCAAAAGGAGTCTCTTGCTCTCCCCTTTGAAACATTATAGAAAGATGTGGTAGAATGGAATGTTACACAAAAATTCAGAAAGCCACTCAGATAAGTGCTTAAATGTTTAGTTGCTTAGCCAAAATAGCTCTCTCATATTTTATATTTTCCCTCTTCTTTCTCCTCCCCTTCCCTTTTTCCTCTGTTCCCTGCAGATGCTTTTTATTCCCTGGCACCACACATTGCTTCTTCCTAAACATGTGTTCCCCTTGACCAGACCTGTGGCATTCCTTTCCTCCCCAGTTAAATACAATAATGTATTTGGCTTAGCTTTTCTTCCTCACTTCTCCTCTCTGAGGTCAACAGCTATTGTTCCCCATTTCCAGGCTTTTTCTTGCCTTTTTTTTCCCCCCCCATTTTGACTTCTCAGTTGCTACCCTGCAACAGACCCTTTGATATAATTCCATAAAATCCATAGACAAACTTCATCGGGTCTTGGGAGTTCCCACTGGATGGCTGCTGCTTAATTATCCTATAAGATCTGTGGCTTCTTTGGATCAGATGTGCTCCAGAATATGTTACACTTCTCAGGCCAGGAAGAAGACTCCAGGCATATAACATCTGAAGAAGCTATCAGATCTACTGAGACTGACTGGACTGTTAAGGTATTGTCACAGGCTTGATGGGAACTGAGAGAGAGGGAAAATGAAATTGCTGGAAAGAAGGTTGATGACTGTGTATATCAATCACAATAAACTTTTTGCCCCTCACTGTGGGGGGGGAAAGTCTTATTTATTCACCAAAGTCCATTAAGTCTCATCCGCAAGGAATTGGCAGACAGATTTTTTTAGCTCTTCAGCTGCAAAAAGGAGCAGAGAAGCAGCATCTTAAATGTCTCTGAATCTGTGATTTGACAGGCAAAAAAGAAGTTAGGAGGGCAGCCTGTGGGTTTGCTTGCCTCTCTGGTTAGCTGTGACAGACCGGCCCGTCATGGTGCAGTGGGGCTCCAGTAAAGACACGTCCTAACACTAACTGCTGAACAAGTTATTAGTTCTTTTCAGAATCATTTTGGGGTTTGTTTCTTGAACTCAAGACTGTATGAACTTCTGGTGAATGTTAGCAGCTACTGCTAATTAAATCTTCATAATAAATAATATTATTTATAGTATTTTCGTAATAGCTCATTTAATGAAGTACATTGTGGGGGTTTTTTTGGGTGGAGAGAAAGAAATATATTTCCACTTTAAAATATTGTAGTAAGGAAAAGTGGGCATTTCTTGATTTAGACTGTGCCAGTCAGGCCTAGTACTCAAGCTCTCTTCAACATAAATATTCTTATGAAGTATCACCAGCCATCCACACTGACTTCTGGGCTTTGATTGGCTTCTATAGGACCAGCACATTTCTCCTTGCAGGATATGGACCTGTGGTGCACTGAATATTCACTATTTTATAGGAGTGTGTGTGCTGTAACAGTTCAGTGTTAGCCTTGTTGAGCTTCTTTCACTGTGAGTTACTGTCTGTCTATAAGACAGATCAAGCAGGTTTGACAAATTATTAGTGTAACTTCAGAGAAAGGTATGTTGAATAAGTTCTTTCGATATTTTAGCTCCATTTCTAACTCCAAGTTTAAAGAAAAGAAAAATTCCTCAAAGTTGCTTTCAATGTCAACTCTCTGAATGTTATTGCTGTATCAGAGGATATGTTTGTGTAATGGGATTCCCAGAAATACTTCCTGACATGAGTGCCTTCTGTGATGCAAAATGTGGTTGATGATGATTCTGTTCAAAATGCCTATGAATAAGCTGAGAGTTCTGGGGGATGACAACATTTAATAGATTTGTCCTTGCTAGGAATTTATTTCATAATCTATTTCTCTTTGACTGCTTTTCTAATGTTACCTTTTGAGAACTGTAAAGTTGAACAGGTCTGTCTTTGAGCTGGTACAAGAAATCTCCTCAAAAGGTACCAAGACACTACATCTTGTAGAAAAAGTGTACTCTTCTTTTAATGACCTCTTGTGAAATGATTTTGTAAGGTTTATGTATTTGTGCTTAATACACCATACGAAATGTATTAATCTGTGTGCTCGTTCTGACATGACATTTGTGCATGAATAAAAACTGATTCAGTTGCTTTGCCTGCTCACGACTATCATACATCATACTTGCCATATTTCATTTACGACATATGCTTCTTAAAATCATTTCATGAAAAGTTTTACTTTAATTTTTTACCAGACAAAAGGAATATTGCATGAAAAAAAATGCATATGTTCCTTTCTTTTTTCTTTTCTTTTTTTTTTTTTTTAAATATTGACTCAGAAAAGCTCTTGCTCTTATTGGCTTTGTGAGTGTGAAGCATATCCGAATTGTGCATGGAAGATATAGATTTGAATTTATTCCTATTGCTTCACAGTTTGCACATCAATTGCCTGTCACTTAAAGGAATTTTGGTTTCTGCATGAAATAGTTCTGAAGTGGTTTAAAAAAATATTTTAGCTACATAATGTCATTTTACGCAAGTTTATATTTTTGTATAGGTTCAAATCTGAGCAGAACAACAATAGAAATTATTAAACGGATAATTCTAATAGTTGCACAAAGCAGAGACATACCTAAACAGGCAAAATAAAGCTGATATGAGAATTTCAGAAGTAGCACATCAGAAAGTCAATAGGAAGTAAGAGAAGAAATTTTGATGTGGCTTTATTTTTACCTTATGAATTCCTTTTGTGTGTTTTCTGTTCTCCATTGTTTGCAGATTTGGTTGCTATGTGCTTTCTGTCTTTTATTTCATGTTGCTTTTTGGTTTGGACCAGTTATCAGTATATGGCTCGTTCCTAATTTTTTTTCTTTCCTTTTTTAAATCTTCTTTTGCCTCTTTCATCCCAACTCATGCAAACAATTGTACTTGCTTTTTGTAATATTACAACGTTTACTGACCAATTTTCTTCTCTGGTCTCTCTGTTTTTCAACCATTTTTGTTGATTTTTATGTTTGATTTTAATTTAACAATTTAAGAAACAGTTGAACGGAGTGCAGGAGCGACAAGATCCCTACCTGCTACTTACTCATACAAGCCATTCTTTTCAACACGGCCATATCAGTCATGGACAACAGCTCCAATTACAGTGCCTGGGCAAACCAAATCAGGCTTCACTTCCTTATCCAGCTCTTCCTCTAACACTCCTACAGCTTCCCCATTAAAATCAATATGGTCTGTTTCTTCTACTTCTCCAATCAAATCCACGTTAGGAGCTTCTACCACATCCTCAGTTAAATCTGTTAGTGATGTAGCATCTCCGATTAGATCGTTTCGGACAATCTCTTCGCCAATAAAAACTGTGGTCTCGCAGCCTCCCTACAACATGCAGGTTACTTCAGGCTCTTTCATCAGAGCTCCCGCAGTCACAGAAGCTGCCAGTCTCAAAGGGCTGGCCTCCACTACCACATTCCCCTCTCGGACATCTCCAGTGACTACAGCAGGATCTCTCTTGGAGAGATCATCCATAACCATGACGCCTCCAGCATCCCCCAAATCCAACATTAGCATGTACTCTTCGAGCTTGCCACTTAAATCGGTCATCACATCAGCATCTTCACTTTTGTCGTCCCCTCTAAAGTCAGTGGTGTCACCTGCTAAGTCAGCAGTGGATGCTGTTTCATCCACTAAAGTCATGATGGCCTCGTCTCTCTCGTCGCCAGCAAAACATGTAGCTGGGCACACAGATGTACCATTGCTTAATGGCTCTGTGTCACCTCTGAAATACCCATCTTCCGCCACCTTAATAAATGGATCCAAAGCTGCAGGTGTTTTTCAAGACAAGATCTCTGCAGCTGCACATTCTGCAACTTGTGCTGCTAACGCAGTTGCTGACACGGCTGAGAGAGTGTTTTCAACAGCTACAACAATGTCATTTTCTCCACTCAGGTCATTTGTGTCTTCAGCACCATCAGCTTTCCAGTCAATGAGAACTCCTCCTGCAGGTGCTTTGTACACAGCCCTTGGGTCAATATCTGCAACTACCTCATCAGTAACTTCATCAACAATAACAGTGCCAGTATATTCTGTAGTCAATGTTTTGTCCGAACCAGCATTAAAGAAGCTCCCAGAGTCGTCTTCACTTACAAAATCAGCTGCTGCGTTACTGTCACCTATTAAAACATTGACTACAGAGGCACGCACGCAGCCTACCTTTACTCGAACTTCATCTCCAATAAAATCATCTTTGTTTTTAGCACCCTCTGCTCTCAAATTGTCCACACCATCTTCCTTGTCCTCCAGTCAGGAGATACTGAAAGATGTTGCTGAAATGAAAGAGGATCTGATAAGAATGACTGCAATATTGCAGACAGATGTCGCAGAGGACAAGCCGTTCCAACCTGACATACCAAAAGAGGGTAGAATTGATGACGAAGAGCCCTTTAAAATTGTTGAGAAAGTAAAAGAGGACTTAGTAAAAGTTAGTGAGATTCTGAAAAAGGATGTGTGTTTAGAAAGTAAAGGGTCGGCTAAAGTATCCAAAAGTGATCAAGGACACCTGTCTGAGGATGACTGGGTAGAGTTCAGTACAGAGGAGATTGATGAAGCGAGACAGCAAGCTTTGACAAGCCCTCCTATATCTGTTCCAGAGAAGGTCCAAATTAAAACTAAAACTATGTCGGAAAAGGATTATAGCTTGTCAAAAGTTATTGATTACTTAGCAAATGATATCGGTAGCAGTTCATTAACAAACATAAAGTACAAGTTTGAAGAGGGGAAAAAAGAAGGTGAAGAGAGACAAAAGCGCATTTTAAAACCAGCCATCGCTTTGCAGGAACATAAACTTAAAATGCCTCCAGCCTCCATGAGGCCTTCAACATCGGAAAAGGAGTTATGTAAAATTGCAGACTCCTTTTTTGGAACAGACACTATTTTAGAGTCTCCAGATGACTTTTCTCAACATGATCAAGATAAAAGTCCCTTGTCTGACAGTGGCTTTGAAACGAGGAGCGAAAAGACACCTTCTGCGCCACAAAGTGCTGAAAGCACAGGGCCAAAACCACTTTTCCACGATGTGCCCATCCCTCCCGTCATTACAGAAACAAGAACTGAAGTAGTTCACGTCATCCGCAGCTATGAACCATCGTCAGAAGATATTCCAGAGCAGAAGGCAGAGGAGCTGCCGGCCTCAAAACCTACCCCTACGTTTATGGAGCTGGAGCAAAAACCTTCTGGGTCCATTAAGGAGAAGGTTAAAGCTTTTCAAATGAAAGCCAGTGGCAGTGAAGAAGACGACCATAAGTGCGTCCTTAGTAAAGGTGTCCGAGTAAAAGAAGAAACTCATATCACTACAACAACTAGGATGGTTTATCATAAACCTCCATGCACGGAAAGTACCTCTGAAAGAATTGAGGAAACAATGTCTGTTCATGACATAATGAAAGCCTTTCAGTCTGGACGTGACCCTTCCAAAGAACTGGCAGGTCTGTTTGAACATAAATCATCAGTAACGTCCGATGTTAGCAAGTCTGCTGAAACTTCACCACAACATGCAGAGAAGGACAGCAAAATGAAACCCAAACTGGAGCGAATAATAGAGGTCCATATTGAACAAGGTAATCAGGCTGAACCTACTGAAGTCATTATTAGAGAAACAAAAAAGCATCCAGAAAAAGAAATGTATGTATATCAGAAAGACTTACCTCGGGGAGATATTAACTTAAAAGAGTTGGAAAAACATGATGCTTTTCCTTGTTCAGACGAACAAGGTCAGCAAGAAGAAGAGGAGCTCACGGCCGAAGAGTCGCTTCCTTCTTATCTGGAATCCTCTAGAGTTAACACTCCCGTGTCCCAGGAAGAAGACAGTCGCCCTAGTTCTGCTCAACTCATGTCTGATGACTCTTACAAAACACTGAAGCTTTTGAGTCAGCACTCAATAGAATACCATGATGATGAGTTGTCAGAACTAAGAGGGGAGTCTTACAGGTTTGCTGAGAAAATGCTTCTTTCAGAAAAGCTAGATGTGTCTCATTCTGATACTGAGGAGTCAGTTACTGACCATGCTCTACCCCTTAGTGCAGAGTTACAGGGGACTGATAAACGATGCAGAGAAAAAGTAGCTACTGCCCCCAAAAAAGATATTCTCTCCAAAATCTATAAAGATGTATCTGAAAACGGTGTAGGTAAAATGTCTAAGGAGGATCATTATGATAAAGTGACAGTGTTACACTACACTGGAGATGTTAGTAGTCACAAACACGCAATGTGGATGCGCTTTACTGAGGACAGATTAGACAGAGGTAGAGAAAAGTTGATATATGAAGACAGGGTGGACAGGACTGTTAAAGAGGCAGAAGAAAAACTGACTGAAGTGTCCCAGTTTTTTCGGGATAAAACAGAGAAGTTGAATGATGAGCTACAGTCTCCAGAGAAAAAGCAGCATAAAAAAAATGGCAAGGAAATACATTCTAGCCAGAGCTCTGCCAGCAGCAGCCCTGAGAAGGTTCTGCTCTCTGAATTGCCATCGTCTGGGGATGAATGGAGTAAGGTGAAGCAGTATGCACAAGATGGGAAGTGCTTTCCCAAGGTGGATGAAAGAAAGGCATCCAGTTTGCCCAGCAGTCCTGAAAAAAGGATATATGTGCAACCTGCAGAGGACTCTAAACGAACTATGGAACACAAAGGAAGTGCTCAGCAGACTGGAGTACCTGAGACTGGATTTCAGCTGAAGCAATCAAAGCTCAGTTCCATTAGGCTTAAATTTGAACAAGGTATAAGTCCCAGAAGTAAGGACGTAACTCAAGAAGAAAAAAAGCTGGATGGTCAGTCCAAAATTCCAGTAAAAAAATTGCAAGAAAGTAAGTTACCAGTGTATCAGTCCTATTCAAGAGAGAAACACGCAAAGCAAATAGAGGTCATTGATGGGAGCACAGCTTTACAGAAAGAGGTGAAAATACAGGAAGACCTTGTTCCAGGTAAAGGGAAAGCTGTGGAAGACTCTCGTGCTTCAGACACGCAAAAACAAAGAACCGAGATGAGGAAAGGTGGGCCAGAATGCTTTTCAGAACCACGGGCAAAAGACCTGGCGTATGGCTCAGACTCAACAATGAAGGGACACTGGGACAAAAAAATCTATAGGACGTGGGAAAGTCCTGGAACTTCTAACCATAAAACACAGAAGGAAAAGCTTTCACATGTGCTGGTTCCAGATACAGTAAAAGAAAACCATGTTGATCATGCTGAATCTAAAACTGACCAAAAAAGTGAATTTATCACTGTGACAGAGCACAAAGTGGCCTCAAATGGAATTCATTCAGAAGAAGTGAAGGAACTGACTGTAAAATCCCCCTCAAAAAGGGTTTTATACAGAGAATTTGTTGTCAGGGAGGGGGAACGTAATGGTGAAGTGGCTGATAAAATATCCAAAAGGAAAGAAGAAATTGCTGTGTCCCATATTCCAGTCAGAGTTGTTGAGGAGAAGAGAGCCATGCTTGATGGTGTCTATGAACTTTCAGCTAAAGTATCCCAATCAGCTGTGATTCAGGAGAGAGTTGAAAGACAGATTGATTATGTGGAAGATGAAAAAATAAAGCATTCAGAAATCAGAAAAGTTACCAAGCAGCAGAGCTCAATAGGTCTAAGTCCTCCTGCTGAGGAAACAGAGCTATCCCCTAGCAAATCACCAGATTCTTTAGAATGTAGCCCAGGAAAGGAATTCCCTTCAAGTGACGTAGTTGACCCCGGTGCCAGTGATTACTTGGATAAAGTTGCACCGCTAGTAAGCACTGAGGGAGTAAAAGAAATTAAGACCTTACCTGTTTATGTCAGTTTTGTTCAAGTAGGAAAGCAATATGAGAAAGAGGTGCAACAAGGAAGTATTAAAAAAATTGTCAGTCAGGAAAGTAAGACAGTTCAAGAGACGAGGGGGACATTTTACACAGCTAGGCAGCAAAAACAACCTCCTTCTCCACAAGGTAGTCCAGAAGATGACACGCTAGAACAAGTGTCCTTTATAGACAGCTCTGGTAAAAGCCCTTTAACACCAGAAACACCGAGTTCAGAGGAAGTGAGTTATGAGTTTACATCCAAAACACCTGACTCACTAATAGCTTATATCCCAGGCAAGCCCAGCCCTATACCTGAGGTGTCTGAGGAGTCAGAGGAGGAAGCAGAGGCTAAGTCAACATCTGTGAAACAGGCAGAGGTTGAGGAACCACAGATTGACAAAACATTACCTAATCTTATAAACAAGGACTCTAACAAAAGACCCAAAGGTAACAGAGTTGCCTATATTGAATTCCCTCCTCCTCCACCACTGGATGCAGATCAAGGCGAGTCAGAAAAGAAGCCTCAGTATTCCACTGAGAGTGAAATGGAGATGACTGAAGTGAACTTGCAAGATGAACATGACAAGTGCCAACTGGCTGAACCTGTCATCAGAGTACAGCCACCTTCTCCTGTGCCACCGGGAGCAGATGTCAGTGACTCCAGTGATGATGAATCCCTCTATCAACCTGTTCCGCTTAAAAAGTATACATTCAAACTGAAAGAGCTGGAAGATGACCAGAAAGAAACCTCAAAACCCAGAGCCCCTGAAAAGATTGAGAAACAGAAAGAGTTAGGACATCCCACTTCTGGGAAACCCAATGAGTTTGACACTGGGCTTGATTCACCCCAGAATGATGTAGTGCAAAATGGGAGTAACAATGACCAGTCTGTCACAGAGTGTTCCATAGCAACCACTGCAGAATTCTCCCATGATACCGATGCGACAGAGATTGACTCTCTTGACGGTTATGATTTGCAAGATGAAGATGATGGTTTAACTGAGAGTGATTCTAAACTTGCAGGTCCGGCAGTTGAAACCAAAAAGGACGTATGGACTACAGAAGGCATTCTAAAGCAGACTGATCGCTGCTTTAGCCAGAGTAAGCTTGAAGTCATTGAGGAGGAAGGCAAGGTAGGCCCTGAAGAAGACAAGACACCTTCAAAAGGTCCATCTTCTGACAAAGCTGGAGATAAGAGCGATAAGAAGTCAGGGGCACAGTTTTTCTCTTTGGAAGGCAGACACCCTGACAGGACTGTATTTCCCGACTCGTATTTCAGTTACAAAGTAGATGAAGAATTTGCAACACCTTTCAAAACTGTGGCCACCAAGAGTCTAGATTTCGACCCGTGGTCGAATAACCGAGGTGACGATGAAGTGTTTGAGACTAAATCAAGGGATGATGAGGCTAAGCCATTTGGTCTGGCAGTGGAAGACAGATCTCAAGCAACAACACCTGACACAACACCAGCCAGAACTCCAACAGATGAGAGTACGCCAACTAGCGAGCCCAACCCCTTCCCATTTCATGAGGGGAAGATGTTTGAGATGACTCGCAGTGGTGCAATTGACATGAGCAAGAGGGATTTTGTTGAAGAAAGACTCCAATTTTTTCAGATTGGTGAGCATACTTCTGAAGGGAAGTCAGGGGACAAGGGGGAAGGGGATAAAAGTACAGTCACTGCCATCACACAGCCACAGGCAGGGGACAGCACTGTAGAAACAAACCTAGAGAGACCAGTAGAAACAACAGCAGTTGAAAATAAGCCCGGCATCCAGGCCAGTGGAGATTGCATGGAACAAACACTTGGTAGTAACTCCCCGGAGAAATCATCGGCAGCAGTAAACGCTTCCAAAGTTGATCCCAAATTGCGCACACCAATTAAAATGGGAATTTCTGCTTCCACCATGACTCTGAAGAAAGATGGCCCTGGCGAAGTGACAGATAAGATAGAAGCTGTGATGCCAAGTGGTGAGGGATTAGAAAATGAAACTGTAGCAGTGATTGCGAGTTCAGCTTCTAGCCAGACGAGCTGTAGGCAAACAGAAAACACTGATTTTCCAAAAGATAATTTTAATAACAACAACAATTTGGATTCATCTGCTGTCCCTACAGATGATATTAACTGTAATGTAGTGATAAAAGAACATTTGGAACCGAAATGTTCCCTCCAGAAAGCTAATCAAGCGAAAAGCACTTCAGGAAAAGGTACAGGGACAACACAAGGACACAGAGTAAGAGATAAGCAAAAACCACACGGAGAGCAGCAAAAGTCAACAGAGTTGGTAGGAGCTAGAGGAAAATCAAAGCTTCCTGTAAAGGCCAGCTCAGTAAAACAAGTCTTTTCTCAAAATAATCTCCAAAGCAATACAGGGAGTAAAGCCAAAGAGGCCAGTAAGCCTGACAAAGCAAAACAAAATAATTCTTCTCCCTGTCTAGAAGCAAGGTCTAGGATTCCTGTAAAAAACACACATAGGAGTAATCTAGCTAGAAGAACTCCAGCCCTGCCAAAACAAGAGCAGGTAGAGAAAGAAAAACCAAAACAACTTCCTTCTAAATTACCAGTAAAGGTAAGATCTACCTCCGTCACCATGACAACAGTTAAAGTAAAGAAAAATCAGCTTAGGGAGGTATGTAAACATTCTATTGAATATTTTAAGGGAATTAGTGGTGAGACATTAAAGCTTGTGGATCGTCTTTCTGATGAAGAGAAAAAGATGCAGTCAGAGGTCTCTGATGATGAAGAAGACAGTACATCAAGGAACACATCCTTATCAGAAGCTACTCAAGTTTACCAGCCTTCCATTACACCGAAGTCTGCTAGAGACATGAGAACAGAGGCAGCATCTATAAAATCAAAGATTGAAAAGGCCGACAGTGAGAGGAGGAGGAGTAAGAGGACTGGTGAGAATGAAGGCAGTCAGGTTTCTGGAGCTCTCATGGCTCACCTCGTGGAGATCAAGCCTAGTTTGTAAAACTTTCAACTTGTTGATCCTAGTGCATGAACTGTTGTGATTGCCTGTGGAGTGACTTAACTGTAGTTTTCATTCTGTCATTGTCATCTGTATGTGCTGTCTTATTCTCTTTTTTCTTCCTTCAAACAAATTCTGTACTGTAGAAAGCTAGTGAAGCATGCAAAGACATTCATGTAACTCAGAAATTGATGTAACTCAGAAATTGAAAGATGTCTTTTGTGACAGTATATTTGTTCTGTCAAAGTAGAGAAAATAGACATTAATTTGGCCTTGGTGGTTTTCACCAGTCATTGAACAACTTGTCTACAGTCTTACAGTTAGATTGTCAGCATGTTTGGTTTCATTACACGACATCATGTAGTTTTACATTTTGGCTTTACACAGGTGAAAATCTAAAAGCTGTGAAAAAATTTCATTTTGTAGGTTATTAGGTCACACAACCATTCTAGTAAACAATATAAGCACTGTCAACTTAGTCAATTAAAGCTATTATTTATAATAAACTATTATCCGGTATTGTGGTTTTCTGTGCAAAACCTTTTTAATTGAGAAATTGTAAATCACAGGTCCACAGAGTCCATGTGAACGGACAGATATAAGGATGGCAATTGTAGCTGATCACCTAGGACTTAGCTGGACAGGTAAGCTTTCCTGCTTTAATGTTGAAATCAGTCTTTGCTATTGCATTTTTAGCTATTCTTTTACCAAAAGATGCAGCAAGACTGCATCAGGCTCTCCCAAATTCACAGCCAGGCCGGCTTCCCAAAACATGCAATGTATTGCTGGGCAAAGATGCCTAATAGGAAATTACTCCTTGATCTTTCAATAAATCAAAGAGAAACTCAGAGAAAATAGCAAAATGGTTTTCCTCTCAAGATGTTTTCCCAAGGAGCTGAGAGGCTCTGCCTGCCTGGGCTCAGGGCTGCCTGTGGGGTATTTGCTGTCCCTGGGTAGGAGTTTTCCCCAAGCTCTGGCTGCAGGGATCCCAGCAACCAGGCAAGTTGGTGCTGGAGGCTCTGCCCACCTGTGGCCCCCTGTGCTGGTGGGCAGAGCTGCCCTTCCTGGGCTCACAGCTGCAGCAGCCAGCTCTGCCAGGGCTCAGGTGAGGACAGCACCAGTGCTGAGCTGTACAGGGTGCTCCCAGGGGAATAACAATCAGTGGAAATTAACAGAGTTTATAAATTAGCAGTGATGAGGCAATCTCCAGGGAGGGCTTTTTTCATCATGTTTCGGTGGCTTACCGAGTAGAAGTGTGATAATCACTCCCAGAGATGATTGAGATTCAAAATGATGTCTTAGGAAATTAAAGTATGGGGATATAATGCCATGTTCTTTGTTATCTGTAAAGTTTTGTCAGGCAGTTTTATTGATGTCTCTGTGACCTATGAAAGTTAGTATTTTTAAGCTTGTCAAGACAATTGAGGGATTTGCGTGTTCTTTGGTGTTTTTGGGTTTGTTTTCTTTTCTCGCTTGCTTTTTTTGTCTTTATAGAACTGGCAAGAGAACTGAATTTTTCTGTGGATGAAATAAATCAAATCCGAGTAGAAAACCCAAATTCTCTTATTGCTCAAAGCTTCATGTTATTAAAAAAATGGGTTACCAGAGATGGGAAAAATGCTACAAGTAAGTTCAAGTAGTTACTTTTATTGTTTATAAGTTATAGCCCATTTCATCTGTTGCCAAGTTGAGGAAAACATTATGGATGTCCTTCACAAACCATCAGTGAAAAAAGAAGTTTCTCTTACATTTTTACTAGGAGTCAGAAATGTGTCGTATTTATTCACTATATACGCAGAAGGAAATGATCTGTTCTCCACATCCATGATTGATGGGACAAGTAATGAACTTGAACTCCAGTAAAGAAAATAATAGGGAAAACTTTCCAGTAGAAAGGAATGTGAAACATGGAAATGACTGCCTGGAAAATTTTTTAAGTCTCTCAGTATTGCAGTATTGCAGGTCATAGGAAAAGACTAAAATTCTTCCTATGAGGAGTGATGGAGACACTGATTCTGTGCTGATGATTCTGGGTTTATCTGTACATTTCACTCAAATTGCTCAAACTGAAAGAGAGGGGTTGGTTTTTGTGTGGCATCAATGGTGTTCGTTACCCTTCTCTGATCCACAAACTCCTACACACCATTTGAGTCTCCTTTGATCTCTTTCACTGTAAAAGTAATTTCCAGTATTGCTGTGTTCTCACAGCAGGATTATTGTAAATGAGATTTCATGATGAACTGCATGAATAGCCTTACATGCAGTATTACCTACATGACTGTCTATTCTGCCTCAAAACAGAATGGTAAAAGGATTTTTACACTCCCTTTAAGCTCCAGTAAAAGGATATTTTGTATCAGTAGTAAGTAAATATGCTCTTTAAGAACTATCCGAACTTATTCTTTTTGCCTTTTGTGTTGTAATATAATTATACTTGGAGAAAGTGTAGACTCTTAATAGATGTGTATCTTGAATAAGTAGGCAGCTGAATGACTGCTCAGACAAATGCTGGGGTTTGCTAGAACCAAAGGCACTGGGACATGCCAGCAATTTGTAAGTAATGTGATGTGAATGTAACTGAGAAAAATGATCACACAGTTCTGCAATGCTGAACCTTTTTCTGATGTGTTTTATTTTTTTTTTTCAGCTGATGCCTTAACTTCTGTATTGACAAAAATTAATCGAATAGATATTGTGACCCTGTTGGAAGGACCAATATTTGATTATGGAAATATTTCAGGCACCAGAAGTTTTGCAGATGAAAATAACGTATTTCATGATCCCATTGATGGTAATTGAATTCTGTAGTCATATTTAATCCAGTGACATGTCCAATGATGCAATAATATTGTATAAACTAGACTTTAAAGAAAGATTGTAAGTTCTACAGGAACAATAATTTTAAATGTGTAAAGGGGTTTTCCTCTCCTAAAGCATGATCCAATAGAATCATAGAATATCCTCAGCTGGAAGAGACCGATGAAGATCACAGAATCATTAGGTTGGAAGAGACCTCCAAGATCATCGAGTCCAACCCAACCCTAACACCTCAACTAAACCATGGCACTGAGTGCCACATCCAGTCTCTTCTTAAACACATCCAGAGATGGTGAATCCACCACCTCCCTGGGCAGACCATTCCAATACTTAATCACCCTTTCTGTAACAAGCTTTTTTAATATCCAGCCTATATTTCCCATGGCAATCATTGACTCCTGGCCCTGCACAGGACAGCCCCAAGAATCACACCATGTGCCTGAGAGCTTTGTCCAAACACATCTTGAACTCTGGCAGGCTTGGTTCTGTGACCACTTCTCTGTTCCAGTGCCTGACCACCCTCTGGGTGAAAAACCTCTTCCTAATACCAAGCCTAAACCTCCCTTGGCATAGCTTCCTGCTGACTCATGTTCAGCTTCCCATTGACCAGGGCCCCCAGGTCCCTTTCCACAGGGCTGCTCTCCAGCCTCTCATTCCCCAGCCTGTACACACAGCCAGGGTTGCCCCATGCCAGGTGCAGAACCCAGCACTTGTCTTTGTTAAACTTGTATGGTTGAGGATTGCCCAGCCCTCGCTGCCCTGGAGGTGTCCACAGCTGCTCTCAATTTCGTATCATCAACTTCTTTAGTACACCTGTAAGTCCTGCATCCAAGTCATTTACGGGGATACACAGCTTGCACATTAATATCTCAAACAATAAGTGCAGAGTCCCACAAATGCGTGCCTGAGTAAACACTGGTTCCCACCAGCCTCAGTGCCAGCTGACAAGGCCAAGCTTTTCTCCTGCAACAGTTGTCCTTTGAGGCTTGCCCATGTCTGTTTTTATGTACTTGTTATTCAATGCTTGACAACATACCTGGAAATATGTGTGTTCTTTGTCTAGATATGTAGTAGTAAAAATTCTTCAAGGAAAATAAAAAGGAAGAACAAGGGGGAAAAAGTGCATAGTATTTGCATGGAATAAATTAATGTGGGAATTACTACCAAGCCTCTGAGACCTGTGAACATCGATTGCTTTATGATTTTCACTTGGACCATTTCTTCAATGGCAGTAGAAAAATAAGAAAATGTTTTATTAGTGCATGAGTGAATATCTTTTTCAGTCTGCTAATGGGTAAAATTGTGTAATAATTTTCACATGGAAGCTGTATCAACTGAAAGCAGAACTGTGCAGGTTAAATTTGAATCAGATTAAAAGCAAAAATGAAATTCTCCTTGTAAAACAAAATTTCCATAGAAGTGCTTATTATTTACCAGTATATTGAATATGCTAAGTGTGGACTTTTTCTCATTTCAAATGTTAGATAACAGGCACTGGATTATTACTTTGATTTTATTCACTTGTATTATAAATAGCTCCTTAAATAAGATTTTTTTTTTTTGTAAGTAACATTTCCTTTGATTTTTGTAATTTGTTCTATTATGTTTTGGCTTTCTCTGTGTAAGATTTTTTTTTTCTTCAGAGCATATGAGCTCAGTGTACCTCCATTATTGAGCAGCATTGCTGGTCATTGAATCATCGCACTACAGAAATAGTTTTCTGTTGACATTTTAAGAAAGTTGCTCTTGAAATGTTGCTTGAGCCTTTTAATAGTAGCATCAATGTTTTTTATGAAAAAAGCGCTTCTCTGCAGTTGCTTTGTGTCTCTCCTCTTCTCTGAACCTTCCTCAAGCTTCCTTTCCTCACCAGGACCAGACCACCTTTGCCTTTCTCTCGGCTGGTTCAGGAAACAAACCCCCAAGCTCTGTTGATTCACCTCCCCTTGCAGGCAGCACAATGTCCAGTTAACCCCACAGCATGTGTTTTTTCCTTTCCTAGGTTGCCCAACCTCATTTGCCAGAATGCGAACTTAAGGTTTTGTTGCCATTTTTATGTGTATATTCAGTTTAATCCTTTTGTATGTTTTTTTATGTTTTCATCAATTTTTCTTTTCTCTTTATTTGATCAGTGTATCTGATTGTACCAATGTCACCAAGATCACCTCAATCTTCAAGATCACCAAGATCTCCTTACTCACCACAGTCCTCTCACTCGTATAACTTCACTGTACCTGAAATATTCATATAGCTCTCCCTTGTTGTGTTTTTGTTCCTTTATCCCTTTGTTAACGTCTGTACTTTAGTTTTCTAATCCTGCTGTGTATTTAGATCTACTATCTTTTAGTATCCTCATTAGGATCCATTTCTGTTTGTCATTCTTCAACTAGTCCATTCTTGTACTCTGTGGTTAAATTGGAGGTTTATGTTAGTAACACTGTATTTCTGGTATTGTGTATTTTTATATAAAAGCATATTAAAAATGTGGACCTGTTTTAGAAAGAATACCTACTGGCAAAAAAGTGGCTGTCCTATGTTACGATCTACTGCTGTCTTTAAAATCTGTTGAACTTCCAAATTTAAAAAAATAAATAAATGAAAACTTGGAAATAAAGATTTACACAATATGGCTGCAAGAGATTGTCTTGTATGTAAAGGGACAACCACCCTTGTCCACATTTGATTTATTGCATGCCCATAAGACAATCTGCTATAGCTTGAAAATGTTTAAAATGGCTGCACAGGCAATTGCTGAAAACTCTACAGACTGTTAAAAAAATAGTCAGAAGTACTGGCTTCACTGTAATATTCACTGGCAGTACTCATTCTTTGTTCCATCTCTTTAGGACAAAGTAACAAAATCTATTAGAACTGCATTGGTTCTTATACACCTGCACCTCCTTATAAGTTTCATACTTTATGTAACCCATAAATCATTTGGCATTTGCTTATTTGTTGCTCCATGTTTCATCCCAGTCAGTCCAAATGTGCTGTCTTCCTTAGGTTATCCCTCCATTCAAGTGGAACTGGAAACTCCCACTGGGTTGCGCTTCGTGCCACCCACCCCTTTCCACCAGGACGATTTCCTTAGCGACACCTCTAGCCTAGAGTCACCCCTTAGAACTCCCAGTAGACTGAGTGACGTGTTAGTGACCTCCCAGGGACACGTAGATGGTACAGCAGCAGCACCGCCAGTGGTGACTGAAGAGGACACTTCACTGGATGACAGCAAAGTTGATTTCTCAGTGCCTAGAGAAGGAACACCTAAAGATATTTCCGTAGGCGAGAGCCAGTTGGAGGAAGTGGACCTTAAAGATTTTCCGCGGTATCTCGGTAGTTATGGCGGGATATCCAAAGATGCTAAACAAAGGCAGAGTGAAGAGACTAGTGAAAGAGGAGTGAGGACTGAACAGCCTGAGAGAGAAAAGTCTGGTACTGATGAGGAGATGACGGCAGAAAAGTTTAAGTCTCTGTTTGAGGACATTCACCTGGAAGAAGGAGCTGAGTCTGAGGAGATGACGGAAGAAAGAGTATGGTCAATTCTTAAAGGTGTTCAACAAGCAGAACGCGAAATGTCTTCAATTACAGGTTGGCAGCCTGACTCCTCCAGCGTCTCCGAGGCACCGACGTCGGGCCGCAGGATAGGCGGCAGCCTGCTGGACCGCTTGGACGAGAGGTGAGCGCCCTGCGTGTGTGTGTGCCAGCAGGCTTCCACGCTGCCTCGGCCACCAGCAGCACTGCAGGGGCTGCTGTTCCCTACTTGTGAGAACGTGTCTGCATGCTCATCTATACAGTTAAAAGAAAAGCTTGAGTTGGCCTCAGATACATGTGTCTTTAAAAATGTGTATTTATCAGGTTTCATTCTCGATATAGGCATTTGAGAAGTATTTCATATTAATATCTTTCTTTTCATGTTCTTGTGTATTTCTAATTCATCTCAGTGGTGCATAGATGTAACTGGAATCAAGAACATTATTTGAAACCAGGATACTACATTACTCTTATTTGCACCTTTATAGCAGTCATCCTTTCCATTTGCATCTCAGATAATTGTTACTTTTCCCATAAGCCAATTTTTGAATTGTCACTTTTTATAGCACTTACTTCAGGCATATTATGTCATACTAATTTACTAGAGTTTTTAAAAGACGAGTTACGAGGCATAAGAAGTTAAGGATGGTGATACCAAACCCGCCTAGTCCTGTGTGTTATCTCCAGCAGTGACTGCAGAGGAAGGAGAATGGATGTATGTGCTGTTTTCCCCCTGCACCCTCCCAAGCTCCACTTGTCTTTGGCATGAGGAGCTGCTGAGAGGGATGCTTTCTATGTATTTATCCTCAGTGCATTTCTCTTGTACGAGCTTTTCTAGCCTGCCCTTGGACCTCCTTAAGCTTTCAACATTGACAATATGTGTTGTCCCGTTCAGCCCTACTGGTGCCCACTGAGCAAGGGGCTCCTGCAATCACTGATTGAAGGAGCCAGCTCTGCAGGAGATATAAATCAGCACAGAATGATTATCTGCACAGTGATCATTTGTCTGTCAGCAGTTTACATCCTCTGCATCTTTGACTCAGGATGTTTTAAGGTTCAAGGTAGCATTAGATACTCTCTTACCAAATCCAGTGGGAATTTGGTCATTGATTTCAGCAAATTCATTGTCTTTCAATACTGTAAAGCACTTGAAGTACTACTGATGTGATCCCTGTTGTTAAGCAAGTGTTATTATACTGCATTTCATATTGTGTTGAATTAGTAAAATAGATCACTTCTGGAAGTAAAAGGGCTAAGAAGATTATTGTAAGATATTAAGAAGAGACCAATTTCTACCTAGATGAATTCACTTTGCTATCTTTATAAGAGTTTTGCCAGCAAACAGCTGACATATTTTCATATGTCAGCATTACACAGTCACAGTGTTTAACAGAAAGTGGGCAAAAATACAAAGGAAAAGAAAACTGTTTATCAGAAATGCAGGTGAAAACTCTCCATAGGTAATCTGAGGCAAAATTCTGGTCAGCTTTCTATCTTTTAGTAACCTTCCTTGTCTTTGGCTCTGTATATTATTGAGATACTGCAGTATCTAAGGACTTATTTGCAGATAACCATATTTTTTAAAAGGCAAGACCTATCTGGAGTACAGATATTGTACTTTGGGGGAAAAATAACTGGTAATTGCATGGCAACGGATACTTTCAATACCTCTTTGATTAGACAGCAGTTTAAAAATCAGTGCCTTGAGGCTTTAGCTCATGATTATACAAGAGAACTGGTAGGTTTTGTGTATTTTTTTTCTCCTTTTACCCCTCTCCAGCAAGTGGAAGGAGATTAACATAAAACATTTGGCCTTGTTTCCAGTGTCCACCGTATTTTCATTGCTTCTGAAACGATGCCATGATGCAGAAGACAAGGTTATTAAATAGATTGATGTTTGCAAGTGGAGTCTAAAATTTTACTTTTCTCTGTGTGAAATGTATGGGCTCAGACTGAAGGCTCAGTAAGAGGCTTGGTGCTTTGCCCTTCTCTCTGTGATTCAAGCCCTGAACAGCTGTCTGTTCCTTTCTCTTTTTCCTGTAGTTCGGACCAGTGTCGCGATTCTGTTACCTCATACGTCAAAGGAGAAGCAGGGAAGCCAGAAACAAATGGAAGCCTATCTGAGTCCACATCAGAGGCAAAAACTAAATCCTACATCCAGGAAGCTTTAAATGATGTGGGAAAACACAGTGACAAAGAAGCCCTGAAAACAAAGTCCCAGATCTCAACTGGTACTGATGAGCAAACATTATCATCAACAGCATATCAGAAATCTTTGGAAGAGACCAGCAAGCCAACAACAGAAGGCAGCAAAACATCTGTGCCTGTCAGTGTGAAGAAGATGGGCTGGAGTACTTCTGAGGATGGCAAGCCAAGAACAAGCATCCAAGAGGAGGAGGGAGCAGTAATGTCTGAACAGAAGGTACACTATGTCCTGTAATAATTAACACTGTGAGGAGTCCCTGTTGCTTGACATATTGGTTGACAAATTTTTTTGTATGACTTGTAATGTTGTTTGTGACAGGGTTAGGGTTTTGTTTTTCTTTTTTAATCCTTCTTTATGCCTTTTCAGTTTATTACTAAATTGAGAAAAATGGAAGCTACTGGAAATTTTTATCTGTGTTGTGAACAGAATGGGGTGGAGTCAGGATAGGCAGGGGAGCCAAGAAGGGCTGCACAGTCCCCTCCCTGCCTGGCCCTGAGCCCTGGAAGAGGTTAGAGCAGCTTCTGGGAGAACTGTCCTGCACCACTGGGGAAGAGCCCCTGCCCTGCTGTGGCATACCACCTATGCAAACAGTGCCAAACTGCTCAGCTGGCCTCCATCTGTTTCCACTAAGATGTTGCCACTGGTTTCCCACTCTTCCTGTGACACTGAAGCAAATGATAGGAGCAAAGAAGTGTAGGGAGCCTTCAGACTCTGTCCTGCTCTTTGTCCCCTAAACTTCCTGCATTTTTTTACTCTGTTAATTTGCAGGAAAATAAATTTTTTGTGATATTTAATCTCCTCCTTATGTTTATTTTCATGGTCTTGTTCATCCCAACTTCAGAGTCCATCCAGCCAACAGGAGTCAAAAGATTTCTAAATGTGTAAAGCATTTTTCCAGGTGGTGGTTTTTTCTCCTTAAAAGGCTGCCAAAGGGCTCCCCTTCCTCTACCTTGCCTGACTCCTACACCCTTAACTGCAGAACCCCAGTTATAATTTGCTTTCTGAAAATGAAGATTTTGATACCTTTCTCAGTTGCTTCGATTTATTTACCAGAAGTTTAGAAGGAACGTTGGCTCAAAGAATGGTTTGTAGTCCAGTAGCTGCGTGCACCTCACACCCCAGCAGTGGGAGGACTGCCACAGAATAAACCTCAGGGCCAGCAGGGAACCAGGCTGAAAGGGGGAATTGCAGAGTTTCCTCTGCATTCCTCTCTCTGCTGAGATTGTCTTTTCTTGGGTATAATACAGGAGGAGATTATAACTTTTGGAAGCAAGATATTTCAGTAGAACTGTTTGTACATGATACAGATTTTTTTTTTTTATTGTAGCACAATAAAAATGTTGGCTGTGGTGGGCTGCAGTAAATCATTCAGGTTTAAATTAGTTCGTTTCAAACTATTCTTTCGATTATACAACCGAGAATTCTTTTATTAGATGGTAACGTAATCAGTTTCAGCAGTTATGCAGCATATGATTGTTATTATCTTGTTATTAGTTCGTGACACAGTAAGATCTTTCCTAATGTTTGCTAATTACTGGAACACTTAAAAAATGTAGGTGAGAGCCTTTGCCTTCTTCAAAGGCAGTTAAAGGCAGATGGCAGTGTTCCTCATTGTGGGCTTTGGGGCAGGCCTCAGTCTGGTGGTGCCATGCTCTGATTAAATGCAGGAGTGTAGATGCACGCTGTAACGTGCTGAGGGTGTGCTGACACGCTGCACTTCCCCCTCTGCATTCCCCTCAGTGGGAAGAGAAGTTGTCACCCACTTTTGTGTGCTCTTTACTGTTGGATATCCCATCTGGATTGAGAAGAATAAGCAAGTGCTTTTCTTAGGGGTGCTCTCTGCACTGCTTTGCTTTATTGGTAAAGGCTGATAATCTTATTTACTAAATAACAAGTCTTTTTATAGATATGATCTTTGAACAAATATCAGAAAGTAATGTCATTTCAAAATATGGGTCTCTCACAAAGCCTGAATGGGTAAGAAACCAGCATCTGTTAGAATGACATGAACTGCTTCTATTATCTTGTTGGTATTTCTTCAATAATGCTTTCTAATCTAATTTGAATTCAATAGTCCAATTCATGGTGAGACCCTTCATGTGCGATCATGAAAACAGAAAGAAAATTTCAACTGCAGTCTTTCTGCAAGGCATTCTTCAGAAATGCTCCATAAAGAGAAACTTATGGAAGAAACAGATTTACTTCTGTGGAGAGAAAGTGGGAACAAACTAAAACTACTTGCCAAAGTATGATATTTTTATCTGTGACCCATTTGGAAAGAGCCAGGAAGCAATAGTCACCCACCTGCAGGAGAAGGGCTGCAGCAGTGTTTTGGCACAGAGTTTGCACCAAGAGATAAACCCAGACTGATACTGGTCTGACGCCTGGTGACGTGGATGAAACAAATCCTTGGCCTCATCCCAAGTCCACGTAAACATTTACAAAAGCATTGCAGTAACAGTGTAGGTCATATAATTCTCTGCAAATGTTCACGCATCAGATTCCAGTGATCTTTTTAAATGAGAAGAACGCAGCACAGTTGCTCTGTTATTCCAAAGAGGATGATGTCCAGCACATGGTCAAGGTGACTCTCAGTGTCAGAATTCCATCACAAATAAACCACTTAAAGCTGTTTATTAAAAATAACTCTTCCTCTAAAGCTTTCATGCCCTCTGGAAATCTTCTTTTTACTTCTTCAGGAGAGGATTGGTTTCTAATTTTTTGTATCTATATTTGACTAGTGCCAGAGGACTGCAGATGAATTCTGTCATCTTGCCCTAAATGCTTTTTGTTATATAGTTCTTTTTCTCTTCCACCCACCTATGCCCACTCTTATTTTGCACATAATTTCTGAGAATTGCTTCTTGTATAGGATGTCTTGGGCCAGATTCAGAAAGATAAATAGATATGCACTTCACAATATCCACTATCCATGATTTTAAAATCAGTTTGGGGCTGTCATTGAGTAAAACATAGAGGAAATTTTCTAATTTCTCTGTTCAGGAAAGGGTTGGTTCAGCTGGGTATCATGGGAGAAGGGTCTCTGCCCTACATCTGTCACACACAGAGGTGGGAAGCCCTTTGTCCAGCACGGGCACACAGAGCTGTCCAGCCCCAAAGCTGAGCTCTGTGGGTTTTGGGGGGGAAAACAGCGGGGTTGGCAGAGGGTGCCAGGACAGAGTAGACACCTCTGTGTAGCTGCAATACCTGCCAGCACCAGGCTGAGACCAGCACTGGGCTGTGCCCATCGAGCTGAGCTCTAAAAGCTCCCTTCTTGAAGAAATGCAGAATGATTGTGCTTCACACTGCAGTTTTGCCACTTAAAAAGGCAGATAAATACTGAGCAAGAAAGCCATTTACATGGAGAAGTTCTTCAGAAGGCCTTTTTGCAACATTGTGTGGAGGTGCTCCACTGAACCTTTCTGTGTGACTGTCTTCTTTTTTTTAATTAGGGAATTCAATTCCCATACCTTGTAAATCCGTAAAGCTTGTTTGAAAGAGTAATTTTTAGGAGAAAAAAATTCAGTGAATTATGACAAGATTTAGGGTTTTTTTACATAAAATTTAAAAGAATTACATAAGGTTTTGAAATTTCGTAGGTCAGATGCATTCCAAATACTATTTTCTGAGACTTGAGAGCTGCTGAGATATTCCATAGCTGGTGTAATTATCAGGTTACAGCATGCCAAGGAGGAAAAAGGCCTCCTCCCATCATGTACTTTAGCAGTGAAACTGCGAGTCGTTATGTACATAAGAGACAGGGAAAACACTGTCCGTGATAACCTCTGTTTTCTTCTCCTAGTCCTGATCAGCATGTTCTGTCTTGCAAACGTGCTGTTCAAGTGTACTAAAACTGCATTTATTAGGAATGTAGTGACAGTGACAGTGAGATTGAGAGTGATTCAAGCTCAGCTGAAGAGCAGAGAATTACTACAAGAGTTTACCGACGGCGGTTGATTCTGAAGGTACTTTGTGATTTGCTTTCTTGAGGCGACGTTGGCATGAACGTGGGTTTGGTCTGCTGTATCAGAATGTCAGTTTTGGCATACTGGAGCCCCTGTGGCAGTGTGCTTTCCATTGCCAGTATGGATTTATAACCCAGTGCTAGGTTGCCTTTCCTTGCTTTAACACAGGTTTATGGGTGTCTTCTGTTGGAAAGCAACTGTGCTGCATGGAGTGCCGTGTCCTTCACTGCCACTGTTGTGCATGGCATCTAAAAGACTGCAGCTAGATGCAGCATGTTGGTCTCCTGTAGAGCAAATATGAGTGACCGAGAAAGATGGGTAATAATCTTTCCTTTTTTTTTTTTTCCCCTGTTGTCTTCAAAAAATTCTAAGTTACAAGTTAAACATTTGCAGGAATATATGAGTGGGATATAGGAAAGTATGAGGCACGTACTCTGGTTGAAACTTGTGGTCCTAAGTGCTTAATATGTTCTGGAAAACTTTCTCACTACAGCAGATGATCTTGATTTTAAATCTACCAAAGTTAATAAAAGTGCTTGCATTGCCTTCAGTATACTCTATTTAGTATATTTATTTATAGATGGCCTTTACTTACAGCACAATATACTACATATACTGATAACAATGGTATAATCATGTAAGTAATTGTATTTGGCCTTATAATATTTTTTGTGCGGTCATACAGTTTGACATTATTTTCCTGCAGCATAGAGCATGAGAAAATAAGTCTCTATCATAAACCATTATGTAATTCCTCAGTAACTTACAGGACTTACTAGATTCTTATTAGAAAATCATGTAGTCAAGCCCTGAAAAAAAACAGCAGGGTACCTTAGTGCTATTACAGCACTAGTGCAGTTTGCCTAAGATGCAGTTGTTACTTTAGGAATAAATTGTGACATTTCAATTGCACATATCTATATCACTGTTGCTTGCATGCTTTGTGGAGAGGAGTCTGCACACCACAAAAGGCACTGCACCTTTTGTGTAATGTGGGTGGCAGATAGGCTGCTCTGCACAGCTGCCAAACAGTCTAAGGTGCAGATGCTTTTGGAAGAGGAAGGGTGACTTTTCTGGCTGCCTTCACCATGAATTCCTTCAGTATCCCCATCGTGCTTCCGTTCGGGACAAGACAGGAACGGCAAAACTGAGCTCAGCAGAAATGAATTTGTCTGATCCCCCATCTCCCCTGGCAGGACCTGCTGCCTTCCCTGAACGGCCCCGGGCCTGTCAGGGTATAACCCTTCCTCAGTAATTCCCCCTGCAGATAAGCCCTGACTGCTCAGCCTCAGGAATGTGGTTTGTTTTCAAACGGGGCAGGCGATCGCGGCCCTTCCAATGCTGCAGGAGCCTCTGGTAACACACAAAGTGTAAGTGTGCTG
The DNA here is from genome assembly GCA_013398275.1 of Promerops cafer. NCBI lineage: Eukaryota > Metazoa > Chordata > Aves > Passeriformes > Nectariniidae > Promerops > Promerops cafer. The sequence goes on along the minus strand of VZSE01001564.1, from coordinate 2,661,311 downwards.
CAGATTCAAAGACTGCTCAGTTGGCCTGTGGCTAAGGGCCCCCACCCAATTTATGTCTGAACTATTTTGGTTTGCAGTTGGGAAATGCTGGAGTAGAGAAGAGGAAAGCGTGTCAAAGGCAGCTTTCTCTTGCTTCCTCTCTTACAGCCCCTGTGTTTAGAGAAAGGCACAGAAAATTGGTTTTAAATGTGGTGGTATAATTTGGTGTGGAACTTTTAACAGAGCCATGGTAAAGCAGCATATTTGGTGTTGGAATCTGCAGCTAGTGCAGACCCAGTGGGAAGGGTGTGCATGGCAAGTGGAGGCGGCCGAACCCGCGCTGTTGGGAACGTGCCTGATCTCAGCTGGATTAGAGCTGTACCTGTCTCTTGATTAGAAAATACATGTGATTCTTTGGTTATTTTCTGATCATTTATAGCTTCTTTTTTTATCCTTCACTCTGCATCTTAAGACAAGCTCAAAAGAGAACAAGAGAGAGTTTGAAAGCAACAATCATCAGGCCTTTTAGAGAAAGAATTTGATAGCGGAAGCAACCATTTTGATAATGTAAAGTTCATGAAACTTGAAATGATGGTATGAAATGGAAAAATCAAGATTTAACATTGATAGGGACCTGGACTTTTTTCTGCACATTCCCGAGAGCAGAGGTTCACTTTGGGTGGACTGAAGTCACCGTGAGGGGATGCACAAGCTGAGGTACTTGATCAGGGAAGAGGTCTCAGGATGCAGAGGTGTGGAGCAATGCTCCCAGCCTGCAGAGGGAAAATAACTCACTTTGCTGCTGCAGGGCCCTGAGCAGTGACCGGGAGCAGCAGGTTTTCACCTGCCAGTGCCTCAGTGCCTGGCAAAGTGGGTGCTGTGCCCCACCCCACAGCCACCTTATGGCCAGCAGCAGTGGGGAGGGAACTGGGGCGTGCTTGGAGGCTCCACTGAGCAGAACCACATGTGGGAACTGTGTGGTTTTACTGTAGCCTTTAATAGGATCACAGAATGGCTTGGGTTGGAAGGGACATTGAAGATTGTCCAGTTCTAACCCTGTGCCATGGCCAGGGGCACCTACCAGTAGACCAGGATGCTCAGCCCCCATCCATGTTCCCCTGGCCTTGAACATTCCACAGATGGGTCATCCACAACTTCTCTGGGCAACTTGTGCCAGTGTCTCACCATCCTCACAGTAAAGAATTTTTTCCTAATATTAATTGCTGTTCCTAGTATTCATTACTGCCTGCATGTTGCATTTAAAGCAGCAGAAGTACTCACACAGCCTGCAGGCATAAAGTTTGCTGGCACCAAAACCTTGAGGATAAATTGAATCCTGTGGAGAAAAGGCTTTGCCATGTGCCTCCACAGGTACAGTCAGGGCTGAATTGCTTCATTACCTTTGATCTTCTTTCCCAACTTGTTTTTCCTTTCCATGCCATTCTGCAGTATTGCTAACACCATGACTTCCGTTTAACTGCTACCTTAGTTCTCTGTCCTGGCCCAAATATGGAGAAAGACTTTTCTCTCCCACGGAGTTATTTTCTCAGCAGTGCAAGAGCTGAGTCCTGTCAAGTGCTCAGTACTCTAGAGCACATTCCCATGGGATTTAGCACTTCAGAGGGCTGAGCCCATAAAACCAGACAAGCAAGGACTGATGCCCATTTCCACATGTAATAGGATCGTATTCTAACCTCAAGGTAGTGCAGATGTTTTTGTTTTTCTTCCTTTCCCCTCTTGTGTTCACATGGTGGATTGATGGGATGGGGCATTGCAAAAGAAATGGGTTTATGGTAGTGCAGGAATGCGAGCAATTAGCACACAAGGGGAAAATAAGAGTGCTTGTCACAATGTGGGCATTCAAAGCCTGATCCAAAGCTTCTGTTATTCAGCCACGGCAGGAATCAGTGTCCAATTTTTCATGCTTTTTCAAAGGTTGTTAAATCTTTCATGGATACAAATTTTTGGCTAAAGCTCTTTTAGTAAGATTCTTGCCAAAAGGTTTATGGTAGAATGTAATGGAAAATAAAATATATTTCTAAGCAGTGGTTATTCAAATCTGATGTAATTTAGTATCTTGTACTTTTGCTATTTCTTGACAATTTTTACTGAAGATTTGTCCCTTTCCATGCATTTTGCCCATGCAATGCCCCATTACTGATCATGGAGGGTTTGGTTCAGCCTGCACGGGAGAAGTGGCCTGAGCAGCAGTTAGTCAAAGCTAGAGCCAGCAGCTTCCATGGTCTTGCTATTCAGGGGAAGCTTATTTATGGAAAATTAAATGTGCCCATCCTGTAGACGATAAGAATTAAGTGCCTGTGCCCTGTGTGAAGAAAATGGGGAGCACTTTCTTTTGTGTATTCAGCTGGGCACACTGAAGTGCCCACTGCAGTCTCTGGCTGGGAGAGCTGCAGGTAAGTGCCCACTCCCTGTCCTGCCCCATGAGAGTTGGAGCTGCTGGCCTCAGTAAGGTAACGTGGAGTAAATCAAAGCCCACACTACAGGTGCTGTTCTGAGCTGTGTTCATCACATTGTCCTCCATGCCCCATGCACCAGACCTATGCCCCAGCTCCCAATAGTGGACTATACTCAGTCCCATTTGCAGCACCATTTGCTCTCAGGTCTCCTTGCCTTGCCTGTTCTGTTGGGATTTTTCTCCCCCTCCTGTGGCTTTAGCAATACCTCTGCAAACAAGCAGCCACAGACTCAGCATGGGCGCAGGCCGAGAGTTGTGGCATCTGATTAACAAGGTCTCCCTGAGCAGGCAGAACTCACTAATGAAAATGACCTTAATGAAAGATGTTTGTTTCTCCTGCCGCTGCCACAGAGGCTCGAGACCCCAAGGAGACTGAGGCGCAGCTGCTGTTCATGCATTACAAGAATGTGATCTCGAGGCTGAAGGGATTATGTCCTGATGCTGGCTTAGACCAGCAGGTCTGAGCGCTCTGTGCAGCTTCTGTTCCCATTGCGGCATTGCCTCTGGACTTTGGCAAAATTAAATATTTAGGATCTTTCCATCTTGCTTATTTCCGCCTGCTTTTAAATCCCTTTTTATCCATGTGGGTAAGATGCACCCAGCTGCACCTTTTTTCTCCACTGTTACAACACTGGATGTATGAGAGGAATAAAAGGGACTATTATCCCTCTAGTAACAAAACAAACATGAAAGAAAAGCAGAGCTCTGACAAATCTACAGTGAACTTTGGCACAACACTGCAGCACTGACTGTATAACTCCATTTATCTGAAGGTCCCTGGGAACACCCATAATCTGCAAATAACTGTTAAGAAAATCAGTGGAGCTGGCAGAAGACTTTGAGGAAACTGCTCTTTGCTTCTCCTGCCCTGGAGAGCAACAGAGAGAGGATACCAGCTGGTTTTGGCAGGACTACACTCCAGCGAGCAGGGTGACATTAAAGCACTCTGCTTTGCAAAGCTTCCTGGCATGTTCTGGGGCTGAGGCTTGCAGACTGCAGCCTTTGTATGCTTTAGTCCCAGGGATGTAACTGGGCTTCCAGTAATCACGGTATTAACTTTTCTCCCTGCCTTTCTAAAGCTTTTGGTATTGTGACAGTGATTTTGACTGGTCAAGGGTAAAATGAAGCCCACATAAGTATGATGCAGCAGAAAGAATTTTATTCTCTAGCTGTGACGCAGATGCACCAGCTTTGTGTTTAAAAACAGCTTTTGTTGACAAGGTCATCTAATGTGCCATTCTAACCCAATGCTGGTTTGAGCTCTTACAACTAAAACTGCCAGTGGGTAGGGTTTTTTTTTCTCTGCAAACATCCATCTTTATAACTGCATAGGATTAGAAAAGTCAGTAAATCAGATCTACCTCCTGCCAGTTGTGAGCCCTCCTGCAATTTGTTTAACTACCCACCAGCAAGAGAATTGTGAAAGCTGGATTTCATGTGTGCTGACTGCTGAGTATTTACAGCATTTATCCTTAAATTGTGCTTAAAGGAGCATGTAGCTAATTAAAACACAAGATTCACCACACCTTTAAAACTGCACTTTCTTTCAGGAGACATCTTTCAGTGCAGCAGTGCACTTTTCATTTCATTTGAAGCTGAACACAGTAATTCTCACTAGGTTGTTTTAAGGGATAACCTTGCTCCTAGCTGCAGTAAGGAGTCAAAGAACCAGTACACGTAAGTGGCGTCGGTGTGCCAAATAGTCTGGTGACCTTGCTTACCGGCCATGTTGTTTTATTTCTGGTTTCCAGGGGTTTTATTGTAGTGGCTTTGGAGATGCTTCTCATGAGAGGGAACCTTTCCATACCTCTGTACTCCATGGGATGTCTGTGCCAGGGTTCCCTCTTGCTCCTTGGGGGTACCGTGTTGGAGACCACTGGGGAGTCTCTGAACTCAAACATTGAAGGCCAGGAAAGAAACTGTGCAGCTAGCTCCCCATGTGCTCTGCGTCTGATTAAAGTGTGAAATCTCTAGATCAGTCTCTCCCCCTCCCATCTCTTTATGAGTAGGAAACCCCACCGGTTTCAGTTCCCAAGCCCTGTCCCCAGTCACTGCCCCTGCCCCGCAGCAGTCCCGTCCCTTTCTCGTTTCTGCCGCCCGGCTCGTGAGAAAGGAAGCAGCCGGCTGCCGCTGGGGCCCCGCTCGCCGCGGGGACCAGCCTCGCACTTCCCTCCTCCTGCACAGAGCCTGGTGCAGAGCTAAGGCAGGTGTGTCATTTCTCCTTCTGGGCAACGAATGTCTCAGGCTCCGTCTGAAGGCTGCAGTAGCTGTTTGTTCTGCTGAGCTTTTGTAGGGACACCAACATTCCCTGGCCCGGGCACCTCAGCTTGGTGTGTCTCAGGCACAGGACCTCATCCTCATGTCCCTGTGCAGTGGAATCCACCTGGCTGTGGAGCCTGTCTTACTCTTGGCAGTGCTTCCTGAAGCACCAAAATTCGGCAAGTTGTTCAGTTTGCTAACAGTCTGTGAAAGCCTGGGGAAAAAGATGTGTAAAATGTCTGAAATTGTTCCATTGCTTAATTATCAAGTGGTGACTTCAGTACAGCTTTCAATGCAAAACCAGCAGAAATCCTGTATGGGCAAAGAAGGACAAACATGGGTGGGGGCTCTGCTCTGCAGTACTCCCCCCTGGCTCCCACCTGCTGCTACTCTCCCCAGGCAAGAAAAATGGAAAAGCTTGGCTAGAAAGGACCACAAATGGCTTGTAAATAAAAGGAAAGGTTTGTTTTGCTTAGAGCTTAAAAATAGCTTACAACCCCAATGTTACAATGTACATCTTGAAAAAGCTGCGTTAGTAGGGAGAACGGTTTAGAAAAAATACACATGGCATCAAAACTGTATTTGTTTATTATAAAGCAGTGCCAGGAGCTTATGTAGACAACTATGTAGTGTACAGACCACAGTAAATAGAAACTATATTTCCCCTGTGCTATTCAGTACTTCAAAGCATTACAAAAACTGCAATAGTCTCCTTTCAGATACTGTTTTGTAGTTAATATTGTTATAATGTGGTTTAGACAATGTTTTCTTTCTGCTTCCTCCCTTTACTTGTAATTTTTCGATAGTGGGTTGAGGGTGGGGGGAGAAGAAAAGTTTTAAGGATTTTTTTGTTTGTTTGGGTTATTAATTTACAAGTGGAAATTTTTCATATGTAGGCCAGCTTCATTACCATTATGTTTGCCTTACTTATATGAAAGGTATAAGCACAGACAATGGATATTTTTTAAGTATCAAAAGCAGTGCTTGCTTCAGCACCCAGATTTGGAAATACGACTTTGTGAGGTAAAGTTAGCAAAGTCCTTTTGGAACATAAGTTCATGACTGCCAGCTAGGCTCAGACTCTAAAGTAATGTCATTTATTTATGATTTGAGCAATAATTCCTTTAAGTGGAATTAAGTCACTGGCATAGCAGCTAGGAAACTGCTTTTACATTTATTTACACTGGTCCTATAAATTGCTGGTACGACAAGAAGTGATGGCTGGAGTGCTGCTGATCTCAGTAAGTCATGGACCGGGCTGCCGAGGCTTCTCGGCGCGGTGGCGCCGTGCCGGGCAAAGTGTCACGTAAGATAACTTCCTTCATTTTGTAAGTGCTGAGAAGTCCTGTCTGTCTTCTGTGTTTGTGTTTAAGACCTCATGGTTAGCAAGCTACAGGCAGAGCTGTCTTTTTAAGTCCCAAATTTCCCCCACGTTAGACCATGTTTCAGCATCTGCCGAAGCAGAAACACTGAGTTTCACTGAGAAGCTGTGAAAAGCTAAGGGATGTCTCGTAGACTCAGACTGACCACTCGATTTTGTTGCCCGGAGAGCTTCCTGACATGCATTAGTTAATAAGAGCTCTGTGCTAGAAGCTCCCTATAGGCTTTAAGGAAACATTCTGTAGAATAAATGCACAGGTATCAGCATTGCTAAATGAACGAGGCTTTCATACGGTTTGTGTGACATAAAGCAAACTGTTACATAAAGTTGAAGCTAGCATGTGCTTGTTGCTTGGATTGGTGTGGAAATACGTGTGGGTTTGACAGAATATAGGCTCTACTGCTAATCTTATAACACGTTCTTTAGGGTGAGGAAGCAAAAAACATTCCTGGTGAATCTGTAACAGAGGAACAGTTTACCGACGAAGAAGGCAACGTCATCACGAGAAAAGTAATCATGATTACATCACTGCTCTGAGTCTTTGCATTCAAGTAACTTCTTTTAACATACTTTTTCCCTCTAGAATCTAGGAAAAAAAAAATCGATACTTTTCATGTATTGCTTCCCACAGATCACCCGGAAGGTAGTAAGACGTGTTGTTATCCCCCATGAGAGGAAAGTTGGTGAAATGGTAATGCAACGGGGACTACCAGGAAATAACAGTAGGCGCAGAGGGTTGTGTTGACTGCTAGAAAGTGCTGCTAAAGGGCTGGAGGTTTGCATTTAACAAGAAGCCTTGGCAAAAAGTGCAGTGCTTGCAGTTATTGGCAAGTTGTGCGTTGGGATCACGGGGCGGGGCGGCGTCAAGGGGGCCTGGCTGAATTCTGTGGGCACAGGGCATCCAGGTCTGTTTCTGTAAAACAGGCAGCGAGTCTAAGGCACGGGTTTGGGGCCTGGTTTGTGCCATCAGGTTGAGCCGTGTCTGTGTGTTTGGTGAAGCCCTTGCAGAATCTGTGCCTTACAGCTGTAGGTGGATTGTGTGGCCTTTCCAGCAGCCCCAAGCAACGAGCTGCAGTCTGATCCCAGCGGCCTCTCACTCACCTTGGTGTGGTACCCCTGGTGCTGGTGACTGAGGGTTTGCAGGATTCAGGTCAACGAGAACATACCCAAGCAATGGTATCCTTTAAAAGCAAGCACCAAGACAGGATTCTGTCCCTGATGCTCAAAATTGGAAGCCTTCTGCAGGCCTGGACTATGCCCAGCTTTATCACCCTGACAGTGGGAAGAGTAGGATTATCGTGTGCCAGCACACCCCAGCCTCTCTTGGAAAGGGCTTCAGTGAGAGGGGCAGGAGTGGGCAGGCTGTGCCTCAGCTGTCATCTGTCCCAAGGAGGCCTTGGGGGAATGGGCATCACCTCTGGAAACAAATGGCTTCAGAGGAGCTCCTGCATTCTTCCCCAGCACACGGCCCTCAGACATCTCTGCTCAAGTAAAACTGTCATTGGGGCTGATGAAATTCTTGTCTGAGTGAAAACAGATTCAGAAAGGAAGATAACAAATACACTTTATTTTCTGGCAAGGAAAAAAAAAACAGAAAAAAAAAAAGAAAAAAAGCTGGGGACACATAAGTCACAGAAATAAGCGAATGGAAACAAACTTATTTCCACTCCCTCTTTCTTAGTTGTTTATGAAGAAAAAAAAAACCTGCCCAGCGAGGGGTAAACATTGTCAATTTGCTGCACCAGATTAGATTAGTCGGAAACTACAAATAGTTACAAATACATCAATGCAGATCACCTGAGGGGTAAATTCTGCCCACAGCCACACATAAACAGATGCCTTTCTCTGATGTGAGTGAGGCTTGTGATTACTGGAGAATTTATTTTTAGATGATTATTGAGCTACTTTTAATGAGCAAAGATGAACTTTATTTTGGGGGTTGCTGTTTTAAAGACACTGAAACCTGCACTGCTTGTCACTGTCATTGGTTTTACTTCTGTGCTGCTTCAGTGGTGGTTTTTGCTGGCTTTCTTCCTCTTCCCTTTATTCCCTTATTAACCTGCTCACTTTAAAGCACAGACGTTGTGAAACATCATAAGAACAGCCACAGCCTCTGCTGTTGGGAATGCCCACCAATTTGGCTGAGCCAGGAGGAGAGCTGGGAAAGGGGATTTTTCCCTGTCAGTAGCACTGGCTCCCGCTGCAGCTGGCAGCAGGGGCTCTGCTGAGGACTGACTGCCAGCCGGGCACTCCAACCCAGGGGTCAGGCTGAAATTGTAGAGCTGTGTTTTCAGCTTGAAGATGATATTTCAGACCTGTGCTTTTGCAGCTCAGCAGAGTGGATAAATAGATTGTGTGTATCTTTGAAATGAAGTGTTAATGTGATTTAACTGCTTTTTACTTATCCTGTTACAGCAAAATGTGTATCCTGTTTTGGAAGCTGGTTTACAATTAGAGTGCTCTTTGCAGACTGTGTTAATGTTTATACTTTTCCTTTAAAGCAGGGAGAAGCTTATAAGGTTAAGACGAAGAAAGAAGTCAGACACGTGGAGAAGAAAAGTTACTCATGAAAGCTGAAAGCCAACCACTGAACGGTCAGTGTGATCAATTTTCTTCCCTTGTTGAGGGCTTTTGCCAGCACAGGGAACAGCACCTGGGCTGCACAAAGGCTTGCCTCTGCTACCCTGGCTTTGCTTTCCAGCTGCAGACCTGAATAGCTGTCCCTTGATCTTGTAAGCAGAAAATGACCTTGTGCTCATGTATAGAAATTAAGCTTTACTTCTTGGAAAATAAAGCAAAGCAATACTCAGGCACGTGCAAGATCTCTGGGAATTTTACAGTGTCTAGTGTTTGTAATCCACAGAACTTTCTACCCCTAAAAACTTAAACACAAATAGTAAAGGAGCTGCACACAAATAAACCTAGGAGTGAAATGCTTCTTCCACTGTCAGACGTGATTTGAGGGCAGTTATGCAAGTCAAAATCCTTATAAGTGAAGTGTCTCAATATTTGCCAACAAATAATCCCTACCAACTGTTTCTTGTGAATTTTATTGATCCAGCCTTAACGATTATAGCAAGCCAGCAGCTGATGGTATAAGGGCTTCCCAAGCTAAACCCAAATGCACAGACTAAAACACCCTTGCAGGGGGCTCTGTAAAGATGTGATGGAGAACCCTGAAGCCAGAGGCTGACACAGCTACAGTCACACAGAGGTGTGCCTGTAAGTATGGGAGGAGCCCATCTGTGTCTGTCAGTGCTGGTCCATCAGTCATGGCTCCAGGTGCGTAGGTTTACCGTGGACATGTCTTTTTTCTGCTCTTCTCTCTTAGCTTTGTTTGGTTTCAAGAACTGGACAGAGGAAGAGTTTATGAAGTGCAAGACTGTGTATTATCATTTTACTGTACATATGGTATGGGATTGACTGTAAGATTTAAGAACAGAATAAACAGGACCTGGCAAATAGGCCAGATAGGGAGGAAAAGGAGAGACAGAAGCAGAGTCTCTCTTGAGTCACCAGTCCCTTCTAACTGATGACACCTAAGGTAGCCCCTACAGCCCCCTGGCCCTACAGGTGCTCTGTGCGTGTGAGTAGAGCCATTTAGACAAACAGCACTCAGTGTGAGGGATCTAGCTGAGGGATTTATGGGATCAAGCCCCAAGGAACAAGCTCTGTGAGGTGACTGGTGTGATTCAAGTATCTGGTAAGCACCTACTGCATCCACCTGAATTCCTGCTTTTACTGAGAGTCATCCTGTGTGTGCTAATAGAGTAATACAGCTTCATGTGGCTTGGAGCTCAACATACTCATAAAATATTTATTGTTTGGAAAAGGGAGGTGATTTTTTTGACACAGCTTTCCCCTTTATGGAGCTCAAGGATATGGGAGTAAAGCAAGCCAGAGCGATGGCACTGTTTGTATGAAATTGTGTCCCACGTTGGGTCCTGTGCTGCTCCACTGTCAATCTGCAGGGGCAAAGCAGCAGAAATGTGTAAATTCAGGCATTGAAGGCAGGATGGGGCATTGAACCCCATAAGCAATGCAGCTAAAGAGCCTGCCAGCATACGAGTTTGATGCAAAAGACACCAGGGATAAGGGAAAAGCATTTCATTTTAAAATAAAATTACATAAATTAGGCAGTCTTTGCCTAATGTATGAAACAGAGTCTGACCTTCAGGAAGCCAGAGTCTGAGTTCCTCAGAACCCAGTTTGCTCCCATGACTGCTGATGTATTTCTCCTGTGATTTCCAGGAGGCAAGTCTTCCATGCTAGAGTCCCTGAGGAACTCAGAGAGTCTGCCTTAGATAATGAACCTTTGCTCCAGGGGAAACTTTGTCCTGTAAGATGAATCTCTGTGCTCCAAACTTTGATATGATAAGTGTGACCAAATGTGCACTATGTAATTGTGAGTCTGGTCAAGAGTCCATTAAAAACATTTCATTTGGATGCAGAAGTGGATGTATTTGCACATGCAGGGGATTCTATAGAAAAACTGTTTCATAATCACAAAGGACAAAAAAAAGTCCTGTTGGGCAGGCAGAGGTGGTTCCTTTCTTTGGAGTGTTTGAAAAAAATCACGATGTTAGCTAGGTTTTGCTGTGAAAATGTCCCTGTCACCATTGCAGATAAGGCCACAGTGAGGCACAGGTTGAAAGGAGAAGCCAAGAACTCTTGCGTGCAGTTCCGCAGGACAGCACGGTGTGAGCTGGCGTGACTGCTGCAATGGGAACAGGCGGCTCCTAGCAGCAGGACAGATTTATGACAACTGGAGATGGGGGCAAGGACAGATTGCTTTAGCATAGAAGGAGACTGCGAGCACTCCTGGGGAATGCCTGTGGACCTGTGACCCGATTAGTGAACAGGCATGTCCGTGCCAGCCTGAGTCCTGCCGGCGCCGCGCCAGCCACGCTCCCGAGCAGCCCGCCCTGCGCCCGGCTCCCGCTGCTGGTGTGCCTGTATTTCTGCTTCCTGCCCTCCCTGCTGCGAGCCATTGCTGTGGCACAACAGATGTCACAAACTTGCTGTCCTTATGTGCGTGGCTCTGGTTGGAGCGTGAGGGAGCAGGAGCTGGACCGTCTCTCCTCAGTGCCACTCATGCAAGCCAGGCCAGAAGGAGATGGATGGTGCTGCTCCGTGGCCTCACTGTTGTCCTTCACCAAGCCCCCTAAAGGCTGGACGCTGCATTCCTGGCTCTGCCAGTCATGTTCCTGAGCAACTGGCAGAGGTGGATGTGCAAGGAGAGCAGGTTTTCCTTCACCGTGGGGATGCTTGCACACAGTGAAGAAAAACGTGCTGTGGAAGCAGTTCTCTCCGTCTGGAGATGATGCTGTTCCTTCCACAACAAAAGAACCTATTCCTTGTCATCGTTGGATCAGATGAGCTGGTGGCATGTCCAGGGTGATGAAATACAGTGTGCTGCAAATATATTTGTAAATCAGTTCACAATCAGTGTGGACATCTGCAGCTGCATTTTCCCCTCATGCTGGAGCTCAGCTAATGCCATTGCCTACCTAGAAACTGTGTGATTTAGCCTATTGCAGAATTCCATCGTGACAGTTACATTTCTGTTTAGTCGGGGAAAGGCATGAAACTGATTCTAACAAGATATTTCTGAAATGATTTGTTCTCTGTTTTCTCTCCACAGTGTGTTTTTACTGCCAGTATTCTAGAGGGACACTCACGGAAGAAAAATCAACAGGAATTAAACATTCACCTATAAAAGTGTGCGTGTGTTTGCTGCTTCCCCACATTAACCGCATGGTTTTTATGCAAAAAGAAAAAACAAACAAAAAAAAAATCCCAAACAAAAAAATTAATTTAGCATGAGCCAATTTACAGAGCATGGAAATTCACGTTCATTCACAGGATTGGAGGGTGCACAGTTACCAATGCAGTGTATATACAAGATGCCATGCTGTTAACAGCTTCTCTCAAGCAGTTTGATGTCATCTCAAAAGAAATAAATTCCTGTGGCCAGAGAGGATGTGCGAAGACGAAATGGTTAAACCATGGAAAGACACTAAAAATACTAAAATCCACAACAGCTCGCCTTATTTTTCTTGGACCCAAACTGTCAGGGTATAAAACACTATTTGTTTCTTTTTTAAACATCGATAGTTTTGCTGTAAATAAATAACACTGTATAAATTCTAACAAAATAGAATAAATGTTGATAAGGCACTGCCTTTTCGATCACAAACAGAATATTGCAAATGCATTGAGCAGGCTAGGTGTCTCAAATGGCTGCACCTACAGGGATATTCTGGGTGTATCTTCACAGATTCTTGTATATTAGCAATTATAATGTTTGTATATGCAAAATCGCTAGCTTGATTTTAAAAAAATCTTTAAAATCTGCTGCAAATTTAAATGATTCCCAAAATGAGGAATTCTGTAGTTCTGTGAAAATTTTTCTTCAGAGTACTAATATTTTGATGCATGTGTTTCACCTTATTTTGATTAAATCTTTTCCAGTTTTGCAAACACTATACCGCAACATGAAAAATAAGATTTTATCTGTAAAAACAAAGCCCTTCATCTAATATTTGTTGCTGTTGCCAATTTTTCAATGAAATGACCTAAGACCCATAACATATACAGTAGTTGCATTATGGGGAGGGGGGTGCTATCTGTTCTTGCTTTATAATGGGGGTAATGCTTGCAGCTTTAGAAGTGGGTTGGTGCTCTAAGGAGCACAAGTTTGGGATATTTTTAAATGAACTGAAGAGAAATTATTAGCTAATAGACTGGCAGCACGCTGTAAAATTATTACTGTATTGTGTACTGGCTATAAGATGTAGAATCTTTCAGTAAGCCAATCATCTGTAATCATCCTAGCAGTGTAATATTAGGTCGTTAAGGCTGCTGTGTTTTAAAGGGCATTTTTATTTGGTTTTTGGTGAAATACTTTAATTTGTTGATTATATTCATATGGAAACAGCATTCATTGATAATAGCTCTAATTACATATGTATGAAAACAACAAACACTGGATGATCTAGTTGATTATTTAAGCATAAAATAAATTGTGTTAAAACTCTTGGATAACGTGTATTTGGCAGTGTTCTTGTACCCTACAGATGTGAGGCTTCGCAAGGCCAGCAGTTATCTGCCCCTGGCTTTCAGCTGCTTTTCCTCTCTGTTTCTTTTGTCTAATCCACCTCTCCATCTTCCCAGTGTGACAGGCCATCACTTGGCAGGCTCTCCCCAGGTCAGGGCAGTAGGAGGAAAACACAGCAGTGAGCAGCACATGCCCAGCAAAGCTAAGGAAAACCCATTCCCTGGGTCAGAGATGTAGGGAAAGGGCCTGTGCAGCCCTTTCTCCAGCCCATGTGAGCTCTGGACCTCCTGTAAATTCTTTTGCCCTGTCACGAACCAGGAAAAGCACTACCAAAAGCAATTTTCTCCCCAGTGTCAGTCAGATCAATAACAGACCCACAGACCATGAGGACATTAAAATGTGCATCCCCTGTGTATGGCGTGCACTTCCTGTATATTGTGGGTGATAGAGCAGTGTATAAAGAATTTGGCCAAAACAGAGGTTTGTAGGCAGCATCAGTACACACACTGCTCTGAACTCCAGGCTTCTGCTCAGGTGCAGTAAATACAGTTTATTACTCAGGGATCGGTTTTACCTGGCTTTTAAGACATCATGAAGATGAGGTATTTCACCCCAGCTTTGGCACCTGAGGAAGCACCTCTGCTACAGATCCACCTCAGTCTGCTTGTTATCTGGTGATCCCCACAGGACCCGGTCCTCACCTGGGGTCAGTCAGCAAAGCTCTCCTGGCTGCGATGAAGAGCGCCTGGAGAATGTAACAGGTTGGTTTGTCAGTGTCTCTGAGTTACTAGGGCCACTGGCTTTTGAAGCAGTGACAGTAAATGGATCTTTCATCGTTTGAGCAGCCAGGCTGTGTTGCAATGTATGTTTTACTAGGTCAGGATACTGCTGGTACAGTGCTGGTGGTTCAGGTCCTTATGCCAAAGTTTGGAGGACAAATGGCACTTGGACCACTGGAGAACAAGTGCGTTGTACTGCAGTTCAGAGTCCAACAGCAGTGGTCATCCTGCAGACCGTGCCATCCAGAGCCTCCCCTCGAGTATCCAGACAGCTGAATGAGAAAGAGTGTTGTCAGTAGATGCTGTGGGATGTATATATATATAATATTATTTCATGATTGTACAGCTGGAAGCAAAGGCTGCGGTGACGACCAGCAGGAAGCCAGGAGCTGTACTGTAGAAGAGCCTCGCTTCAATCTCTGAGAGCACCCAAAAGGCAGCGTTTTGTTTGACTCATCTTTCCTCTGCCTGGCTCCCTGTTAGTGCCTGGTGCTGATGTGGAAAAAAGCTGTGACTGCACCTAGAATGGCAGCTCTGGCAGGCAGAAGCACTCCTTCTGCAGCCAGAGAAGCACGGCTGCCTGTGCAGGTAGCAGAGGTGTGTAGGTGACTCTTGACAGCTCTCCTGCCGCTGCTGGTGATTTTTGTGGCAGCCCCGAGCTCGGGGAGCGGGTCTCCGCTGTGACACCACGTGTGAGTAGCTGCCGGCTCAGCTCGGCGCTCCGAGGGTGCTCTTGCAGCACGGGCCTGTCCTGGGGGTGCCCGCGCAGGCTGTGACCACGGCAGACGCCTCTCCTGGGCCAGCACTGAACGTGCCCAGCACGGCAGGTCCCACTGCTGGCAGGTCCCAGCCCCCAGCTGCTGCTGCACGGGCACCTGTGTCACAGTTTGCTTCCCCGCTAAATACAAACAGACAACAGAGAACAGGAACTCTCCGGCTAAATGCAGTTTAAAATTTCACATTAAATGCTGCACAAACAGGATTTTCTGGGTGTTGGCTTTGTTTTGCACCGGGTGGTTCCAACAGTAGCTCAGGATATTTGGGAAAAACAAGGTTGAAGTGTAAATGGTCATTTGAAAAGAAAAACAGAAATCTTGCCAGAATTAGCAAACTGCACAGACAGCTCTGGAGTGAGTGAGGACCCTACCTAAATGTGCACTTCTGTCTTTTTTTTTTTTTTTTCCATATTTTCCTCAGTGGGAACATTCGCCTTAGAGGCAAAATTGTAAGTCATGGGACTCTGATTGCATCTATTAAAATAAACTTGATTGCTAAATACAGTGTTATTTTCATCCTTTGATATTTGATTTAGCACTCATTAATAATGCTGCCGTACTTTTTCCATTTCTGAAAGAATATCAATTACATTTTATTTGTGGCCAGTAGCAATTTTAATGTCAGAAATTCTAAGAGCTCCCATAGTGTGGAGCCAACATTAGTGGGATAAGTGGCAGGCAGTTGCAGGATTGCAGCACCCTGCTAATTAATGCTAATTTCCTGGGGGGTTGTTTAACACGGGCTTTGTCTGTAGCACACTGTGCAGGAAATCGAGGTGCTCTACTGGGGAGGCCACTGCAGCCTGGGATGTGGGGCACATGCTCCCAAAAACCTGTCCATGCCCTCTAGAGAAGGAGTTTATAACTGGGGCTTCCTTAGGCAGGACCAAGTCAGTAACATTTGATGAAACTCCACAAAGCCCACCAGTGGCAATTTTACCAAATTTTTATACAAACTCAGCGCGAGCAGCTTGGCCTGGAGGAGCTGCCAGCCCTGCACGGCTGGAGGGCTCTGCAGGGGCAGCACGATGGCTTTGGGGCAGCACGATGGCTTTGGGGCAGCCCTCCTGCCCCTGCCAGCCCTCTCCCTAGAGAGGGGTGCAAGCCAGAGGGCTGGGACTTGCCTGGCTGAGGCTGGTGCAGGGCTGTTGGGCAGGGTATCTGCAAGGGGCTTGGTCATTGTCCTAGCCACATGCACGATGTATGAAAAAGCTGCTGCCGATCCATTGCGTTCTTGGCCTCGGGGTCGTGTGGGGAATGCACACAGGACCTCTGTCTTCAGGGCAGATCCCACCCAACTGGGGCTGGAGGGGGAGGAGCTCCCGGCTCAGCTTGCCTCTAACCCCGAGTGAGCCAGGGAGGGAAAACACGGTCTCATGGTGCACAGGAAAATATTCTTTCTTGGTTGAAGGTACAGCAGTCTTCTGATGGAGATGTGGACCCTTTAGACTCAACCTGCTACAAAATGCTGGACGTAAAAAGTAGTGCATTATTGGGAGAGGAAAAGGTTAGTGAAGGACAGAAAAATGAGCTGCTCAAGGAAAATCTATGTATGTGCCACATTTTTCATAACTGCTGATGCTAAAAACAGTATGCAAATTGTGCATGTCTTTATTTATTTGACCCTAAGTCCTGGAGGATGGTGGAGATTTATCATAAAAGTTTTGTTGGTACTTTTCCCACCACGCTAATGTTCAATTATTGAGAGCTCTTTGGGCTATAAAACAGCAAAGTACAGCAATCCCCTGTTCACCAACTTCCTTGGAAGGCTTCCAGGGGCTGAATATCATTATGACATGGCCAGACCAACAGAACCAACCTAGTATGAAGTCTGAAAAAAATTCCCTGGGGACAACAGGGATACAAAAGCAAAGCCCCAGTGCTGAAGATGCATTAGCTACTGGTTGGCTACCACACATCACATTTTCATAGTCAGATACTCTATCCTACTAAGAGACTTCTTTCCTAATACAGCTTTCTGATTAAATGATTTGCTGGTCAGAAAAGCAAAGCAGCATGGCATTATTTTCATCTGAATTGCTTGTTAGAAAACATGTTTTAACTTGCATCAATACATGCCTTAATCCACAATAGTAGCGATTTGGGTTTCTTCTGCTCATGCAAATATCTTTCAAACCAAGCTTTCTCCCCTTCTAGAACCTCTCCACATATGCACTCTATTTCCCCCTTTTAATAATCCCTTATGTACAGGTCACATTGTTTTTAATGCTGCTTCCGTTTATTTTCCTAGCAGTATTTTTCATTAACTGCATTTTCCTGCAACTTTGTCTTTCCATTCCCTCTTCCCCCTGCCCCATTTCAGTCAGGTACTCTGGGTACTATGCAGCCTTTTTTTCTTGGGTTAATTATCTTCAGTTGGCCTTTTCCTCTTCAGTCTATAACTACTGAATATTTAAATGAAATTGTATTCTTATAGAAGGTCTTCCAGCTGATTAATGGACCTCTGGAATTACATTAAGGATTACGTTAAATCTCTGAACATACCTCTTCTAACCCCTCACACCTAGAAATGTATTTTATACAATATTTCTACTGTTGATGTGAGTTTGTGGAACACTGTTTCTAATTGCCCATTACCTCCTGTAATGATAGTTTCTGTGAATAAATCCCTGCTTTATTATTTCTTCTTGATTGGTCAGCTCTCCTACTATAAGGGTGCTGGTGACATTTTCGTATTCTTTATTTCTACAAACACCTTTCCTTTCCCCCTTACAGTTCTGCATTTATTTTTTGTGCAATAAAAAGGTACTGAGGCAAGGAGGGTGGGGACCTTGTCCTGCAGGTGCTGTCGTGGTGGCAGGCTGGTTGTGGTGGTTTCTCCTGTGATGCCAAGCCCCTCACTGCCTGCAGTGGGGACCAGGACCACTGGCACCTGAGCAGCCCTTTCAGGGGGGCAGCCTCTGCTGTACGTTTCTTCAAAAGGGGGTTTTGCTAATTTTGCTTATACCACATATTTATACTTTTTAATTGGTTTGGTTAACATCCTACAGATGTGAAAAGCATGTGATTTTTAATTTTTTGGGGGTGCAAATTAGGATAGCATTTTCTCTCCCTGTTTAATCTATTAATTAGGAGTAGTTGGCTGTAATTGTAATTAAATATACAGGTGCTATTTCTTAAATGACTGAAATGCTGTTGCGACAAGAAGGATGCCATCTCAGATCTAAACATCCAGGGCCCTTGAGTTTTCCTCCCACTCCTCCACTGACTCAGTGTTTGTCATTGGGCAAGTAGCTCAGCTTCCTACCTCCCTTTCTTGCCTTCCAGGGCTATTGTGTGAATTAATTAGATAATGTTTCAGCACAGCTTTGAACTAGAGAGAGCTACAGAAGTGCCAAGTTATAATTCACTGTAATGAAAGCTGGCGTGCTGGCTGGGAGTGAGACTGATGTCAGCCCAGCAGAGAGAGAGGGACAGCGAGAGTGGCCGGGGGAGAGCTCCCCTCTTGCCTCAAGATCCCTCATCTCCATAGCTGCTGTCTGCACCACTCTGAAAATGCTCTGCTGAAGGCAACACCAGCAGCTGTCTGGTGTGATCCCAGGGATGCAGCCCCTGGCTGAGCCAATCCAGCCCAGTTGCTGGGTTGAGGATGTTGCCTGCACCTCCCTGTTTCCAGGCTAATTTTAGTGTCTGAAGGAGCAGAGGACATGTCCTCTGAAAAATTATAGTGCTCCAAATGAGCAAAGCACTTAAGATTAACATTGATAGGTCTGAAGAGTGGCTTAAGGTTAAGCACGCCGTGGGGCTTGCTGGGTAAGATTAGCCTGGAGCGGATGCGTGTTTTGCTGATTCAGGCTTTCAAAATATTTAGGCCTTGATTCAGCAAGACACTCAAATGTGAGCAGTCCTGCTGAAAGCAATGGAGATAACTGGCTGATGAAAGCTGGGCAGACGGATGGAGAAAGAACATTAAGGTACAAACCTGCTAGTTTAGAAACGAGTTTGATTTGAGGAGCAGTGTGCATGTGCACAGAGACAAACCGGCCTTCCGGCTATCGCCTGCGGAGGACGTGCATGAAATAACATTTCCCCATGACCCAGTGGTGTCCAGACAGCTTCCCAAATACCAGCAGACCTATTTGAAAGCAATTCTGGTGAAATGCAACTACCTGTCCAAAACAGTGCTCACTATTTTTTGAATCCTATTTTAATCCCTCAAGGTTTTTATCCCACAGCCCATGCTGGCGGAAAGGCTCAGCCCGGGCATGGCTGCAGGGCAGAGGAGCTGGCAGCCACCCCGGGTGGTCAGGCTTGTCTGACCCAGGGGTTGCTGCAGGGGCATTTTAGGACAGCACTGAAAAGGTCTCACGAGGCCTCATGGACATCATCAACTGCTCTGTGCATCTATGGCAGCATCTCTTGAGGACAATGCTCTTATGTTTTGGGAGAAATCCCACCCTAACTAAGCCCAGAGATGGGAAATCCAGCTGAGGGGCAGCAGCTGCCAGGGTGGTGCTGAGGGTTGCTTGGTGGCTTTATTACATTTTAATGTCATCACCAGGATCGGTAGGGAGGTAATGGGATGCAGGAGGATATGGGATGCAGGGATACCCAGCCCTGTGCCTCAGTTTGCACAGGGCTGGGTAGGGGATGCAGGACCTTTTCTAGCCCGAAAAGCCCTGAAATGATGCCTCCTGATGGGGCTGAGGAAGAGCTGTGGGTCTCTGCTGGTGTTGGATGGGGACTCCCACTTGCCCCCCTCCCCATTCTGAGCCCTGTTTGGGGCAGCGTCACGTGCCAGGGACAGACGCACGGACAGAGATCAGAGGAAACAGTTTCCAAAGCTCAGAACTAGGAACAGCACTTTCACTGCTTTTCTTGTGATTAAGAGACCAAAAATAAAATGACCTGCACTTATATTCCCAGGCAGGCAAAAAGAATAATTACTTTACAGAGATGGAATTCCTTCATATATTATAGCCATTAAAAAGACTAAAATTTGAAATTTACTATGGCATGGAACAAAAAGGTAGTGCAGTTATGGATAATGAAATCCTTACTTGCCACTAATGGAAGAATTACTGTTGTTAAAAGACCCCTTCATAAATAATTGAGAAACCAATTATACAGTCTCGGTGACTAATTTATCCAGGAGCAATACAGAGCATGTTTTGCCATAGGATGCATGACACAAATTCTCTGCTATAGCTTGCTGCTGCTCTGCAAAGAGATAGTAAAAAAACTAAAACAAAACAAAACAACAAAAAGAAAAAAAAAAAGGAAAGAAACTAATGCACCTACTAATCAGGAAATACACAAAAAGAAATGAGAGATGAGTGTCCATGTGTGTTAATTTGAAGCAGTTTTGCTGATGTATGGAGGGCTGAATTAACAAGGCGTGAGTCTGAGTGCTGTGAGGGGAGCAGGGCTGGCGGCCGGGGTGTCCCCCCGGACCCCGAGGCCTCGGCGTGTGGGGGACCCTGCTCCTTCTGCTTGTGGCGTCCTGAGGGGCTGCGAGCTGGGGCCTGGGCCGGGGGTACAGCCCGGGCAGCGCTGTGGGCGCCCGAACGCCGTTTCGGTACAAAATTCTTACACAAAACAAGTTTGGGGCTATTTGGGTCGTGTGTAGCGAACCCTCGGGCTCCCCCACAGCGCTGTCGGGTGAGCCCAGGGCCCCCCCGCATGGGTTTTGGATACAATGAGATGAGCCCCGCAAACGGGACGTTTGCCGCGGGTGTCCCGGTGCGCAGCAGATCCCCCCGGGCATCCGACACCGGGCTCGCTGTGGAACAGACCCTCCGGGCACCTCCTGGGGCCAGGATTCGGCGTCGAGGGAGCCCCTCCGGGGAACATCCCTCTGTCCCGGGTTCTGTGTCCGGGATCGCCTCTCCCGGCACATTCCGGTCCCAGGTTCGGTGTGTCCCGGATCCCGGCCCCCGGCACATGCCGGTCCCGGAGTGTCCCGGATCCCCGCTCCCGGCACATGCCGGTCCCCGTGTGTCCCGAATCCCCGCTCCCGGCACATGCCGGTCTCAGGTTCTGTGTGTCCCGGATCCCCGCTCCCGGCACATCCCGGTCCCGGCTGGCGCGGTGCCGGCGCGGGCCGC
>VZSE01001564.1:2572354-2640068 GCA_013398275.1 Promerops cafer | reverse complement strand
GAGGAGCCGAGGCGGTTCCCCCGCCCGGACCCGCGTGGCCGCCCGGCTCCCCGCGGGGAGGCGGCCCCGGCGGCCTGCCCTGCCCGGTGTCCGAGCGGCGGCGGCTCGGGGAGGGGCCAGGCAGGGGAAGGGCGATGCTCTGTGCTCCCCTGAAGTTTCTCAAAGTAGAGATTTCCTTGGAGTTTAAGTAATCTGCGGAGATTACGGATTATCTCCGTCAGCCGTCACCTCTTCAGCCACTGTGCAGAAGCGGCGAGCTGCAGGAATAGCGTCTTGGTCATGAGGAAGTGCCTGATTTGTTTGTAATGTTTTGTTAGCTGTGGTATTTCAAGTTATTTGAAAACTCATTTAAATAAGACTCTTAAAAATAATGCGAGTAGCGCAGCACTCTGTCTCGGCAAGAGCTCAGGTCCTGGTTTACGAGCACTGTGAGGATAACTTGGAGTTTAACACCATTTTATGTGATGCTGTTAGGCAAGAATCCTAAGTAAATTGCGTGCCAAAATACGACGAAAATATTGTTCTGTTCTTCTTTATGAGCTTGGGAGTTAGGAGTTTAAATTTGAGGGATTTTTTTGCTAATTCAGTGGCTAAAGGGATTGTTTAGATGTTTTAATGGTCATGGCCTGCATGCAGAGTAGGTAACTTGTTAAAGGTAACTCCAATACTGTCCCAAACATCCTTGCCAGTGCAGGTGGAGATGTTTTAGGAGAGACCAATCCCACCTGTGTGTGCGCACTCTCCTGTCATCTGATTTTTCACAGGGGGTACTTTGCGACGTGCGTAATGTCTGTTTTATTGATTCTCAGCTTTTCCATTGTCAATATATCTAGCCAAGAAATGGAGCTTGCCTAGGCATACCTCTCATCTGCTCCTAGTAGTAAGCATTCAGTGTCTAGCAGGATGTGGGCCGGAAGAGTGCATGAAATACAATACAGAAGTAATTTATTCAAGGATGACAAATATAGTGCTAGTCGGGGAAATGTGTGCTTTGTTAATACTTTACGAGAAGAGAATGTGCCTTAATTAGGTAGCGGCGGAGTGCCTTCTAATGTTGAAAGGGGCTAAGGCGCCTTGTCAGTCAGACATTTTCTCTCTGCCTGTTAGAAAGGCACAGCATCTTTCTGAACCCCTGGTAGATTGTATTGTTTGTAAACAACTTGGAAAAAAATGCTTGTGTGCATTAAAGTTCTGGCACTGTTTCTAGGGACTGATCATCTTACATCTTCATCAGATTTTAATTTATGAAAAGGAGGTGTTTTCCTTAAATCTGAAACTCTGTCTGTTTTTGACATCTTGGATAAAGAGAGAAGATGTGTTAGACTTTAATGGCAACCTGTAGGCTGTCTGGAAAACCGACATTTTTAGCTGATGCTGTGGCTTTGGTATGCTAAACTATGTGCACAACTGAGTAAACCACTTCTAATTCAGCAAGCGGCAAAATAATGAATGCAAAACACAACTTTTTTTCAGGCCACTGAGACCTTGTGCTGTAGTCTACATAGTCCATAATGTAAACACATTTGCAGTCAGAATACTTTGTTGTGTGGCTCTAGTATGCAGGTGAGATGAACTTGATTGGAATGCTGAAATATGTGTCATTCGCGTGTAAACGTCATAGGAATAGAAAATTTTCTGATTGTCTCCGCTGTGATTCTAAACCTTTGTCAATTTGCTCTTCCACCTGCCAGCTCCAGATCCTCGCAGTGTTGCTGTGCTGACAGACGGGCGCTTTGTATGTTTCCTGTTGTGGGCATTGTAATGACACAAATCAGCTTTGATTTTTATCAAGTGTTGAGGACAAGCTGTGAAGCACAAACGGAACTGACAGGTAGCCAAAATAGGAGGTGAATGACTAAACCTGTGTGCTGTAGGTGAAGGTGACTCCTTGAACCACACAGCTCTTCATCTGCAAACCTTTTGCTGATCCTGTTTGAGCTTTTTTCTGTAAGGCCGCAGAGACTTTTTGCTTTCTGCAGCTCCCACCATTGTCTGTAATGATTTTGATTATTTTCCCTTTAAGGTTTACTAGTTAAAAGGTTCCTCCTTCCTCTTGTGTCCGTGCTGGTGTGAGGGTTAATATGACATCTCTTTGTGTTTGCAGTATTGTTGGTGTCAGCATGGATATAGTCAGTTTAGGAATTACCTAAATTGCTTGCCACATAGGATCTTATTAGTTCTATTTGTAGTTAACCCTTGTGTCATAGGGTTGAAAATAACGTGTTAATTAAGCGTAGGAGACCTGCATTAAGTAGTTGCACTTGGAAAACTGGCTGAGAAAAGGTGTTGGCTTGGCAGGCTTGAATGCTCACTAACTTTGTATGTACTCTCATCTAAAACATGTGAAAACAAATGCTGCTTTCAAGCTGAAATTGGTAAAGCCAGCTTGGACTAAGCGTATGCCCAAAAATATGTGTGAGCTGTACACCTTCCAGTAGCCTGAAATGCAAATGAAGTTATGCTGCTGTTCATGTGCAAGACTGTGAAAAGTAAGTAAATATATGTGATAACTTTATCTCACCTGCTATTATTGGTAACAAATGGTGAGAGAGGGAGCAAAGCAGGGAGAAAGCTGGGGACATTTCAAGTGTTCTCTGGCAGTGCAAGAGCATTACATCAGAAGATGCAGTTTCAGATCAGATATTAAGAAGAAATTACTAAGATCACTTGAGCCATTTGCAGAGGGTTCATTTATATGTATTTAGCAATCTCAATTGTATGATCTCATGGTGTATTTCTGCAAGGTCTTTTTTAGGAAATGGAACGGCTGGTGCCTAGGTTGGGAAAAAACAGGCGCCTGAAGATCTGAGATGCTGTGCGCCTGAGATGAGAAGTAGTGAGTTTTGGTTATAGTGCTGCACTACCAGAAGTGGATTTCCTGTGTGAATTTTCTTAGTTTTTTGGTGAAAAAGGTCTGCCAAGGAGATGCCGTTTTTAATGGGCTAAGCCTGGGACAGCACAACTTCTCTAGTTAAATAAGAGTACCTTCAAACCTGGGTGGTGGGGTGACTGCTTTTCAAAAGAATGAATTGCTGCGTGTAACAAAAGCTGAAGTACTTCAGTTGGGTGTAGCTGTGTCTTGGTCCAGAAGTTTCTTTTGAAGTTGGTAGAATTTGGATTTTTGGCTCAGTTTTTTCTACTCTACACTATGTAATGTAACCAAGCCATCCTATTTCAGTGAAAGCCATGTAACCTTTAGCTGATACTGGAAGCATTTTGGTTTGAACTGACAGGCCTCCTACGAATGGAAAGCTTCTAAGAACAAGGAGAGTTTTAGTCCCTGGCTGCTACATACTTTCTCTAGGATGTTAGATTTGGTAATTTAACTCATGTAAATTGGCCTACTATAGTCAGACATCTTCTGTGGAGTTAGAAAATTAAAAAATAATAAGCCTTATTCTGTTACTTAGCTTTTTAACTGAGATGAAGATAGAGTATTTGAGAAGCATTAATTTAAAAATGTTCCCACTCCAAAATGCCTGATGTAGCAGTTTTAATGCATTCTAACATTTTACAAGAACACCTCTCTTTAATTTTCCGTGATTTTGCTTAGTAGGGATGAGAATTATCCTAGAAATCCTGATTTGTGGTTCTGTGTAGATCCCCAACCGGACCATCAATTCAGATGAGCCAGTCTGATCTGAAGTGCTGATGGCATATGCTGGCTTTTGTGAGCTTGCCATGAGTTATCACTGTCTGGTAGTGCCTGCTTGCCAGGGAACACTGGGATATGGGACTGCTGCGGGTTGTGAGTGGCAGTATTTTACTGTGAGACCTCTGCTACCCTTTTTCTGTAGCTAAACCTGTGCTCTGCACCTTGGCTCCCAGCTTAACTCTTCTCATTCCCTGAGTGCTGGCAGAGGGCAGTTGCATTTCCTGGCTCTTCGGCCTCCTCTGCGATTCTGCAGAGCTGTGTGAACAGTCTCCCACCTGTTGGGAGGAACAATAGAAAAAAAAGCCTTACTCAGCTCCTATTTCCTCACCCCCTACTTAAATCCTGAACAAAGTTGTTGCTTTCAATAACAGCCATCTCCTGAAAGCAAACAGGCTTTCTGGGGCTTGTAGATCAGAAAAATCCTGTGTGCTATTGTGACCTGTTACAGTTTTCCCAATAACAACCAGATCTGGATGCTGGAAATAATTACAATTTTGCATTTTGTTCTCAATGAAGTGTGCAGAGGTATTTGTGTGTGTGCATGAGATCTGCTGTTGTGGCTCTTCATGGAAAATGTCTGCCTAGACAGGTAGTTTGGAGAAGTGATTGGGTGTCCTGTATTGTCAAAAACCTCCTGCGAAAATGCTTTTTTCTTTCCTGGAGTTTGCACCAGAATTTCAAGGCAGAACACCTGTTCCAGTACAGAATGTATCTATTAATAGTAGAAGAAAAAGGGCAGGATGGTCTATCTGAACTGAAATAGGAACCTTTAAAAGGTGCTGATAAGGGCATGGGGATGAGTAAAAGAAATCAATTAGTAGCAGAGGGAGGTAAAAAGGAAACCAAGAAAGCAAAAATATTAATATTTTACAAAATGTATCTGTGAATCTGGTACTTACTCTTGATTTTAAAGTAGGTCTTGCTTGTGTGAAAAATACTCTCAGTTCTCTGATGTCTTTTGTAGGTGTAAGAAACCTGCTTGGGGCTTTTGTATCCTACTGTGTCATTTAGCACTCCAGTTTGTAGCTGGACTAAGCTGAAAGTAGCTCAAAAATAACTTATTTTAGAAACGCTTTGCTTACCTGCTTTTTAGAGTAAAGACAACATCATTGCTAAGATTAGCAAATTTTCACACTATGAAAGTCCCTCCGAAATTTTTCAGGCACGTTTTTTCCAAGAGCAGGCATGTAGGAAATGACTGTCCTGTATTCCAGTTTTACATTTGCTTCAGATTCTCAAGAAGTTTCTGTTGAACTTCTACAAATGTCTGTAAAGGAAAAAGGAAGTTTAGTAATGCCCTTTGGTGTTAGCTGCCTTGGCCCTTGGTCTAGCATGGTCAGAGCAGTGCTGCTTTTGCTGCATGGCTGGTGAGCCACTAGTAGGAAGGTGTAGTAGCATCTGCTTCCCTTTGGTAGTTACGCACAGCCATTGGCATATCCAATTCCCAGGGAAAAACATTGTCCATGTGCTGTTAACAGAATGTCACTGGGGTGTGTTGTAGGCCTTCCTGAATGCTGTTTAATATACAAACAAACAAAAACCACAGAAAAAGTCAATGTTTCTGAACTTAATTCAAATATTAATCAACAGGAATGCTTGTACTTTCAGGGTGTTTGAGGCTTCAGAGATTTACTTAATCATCTGCTTTAATTTTTGTCACATGGTTTTGTGAGTTGTTCCCACACTGAACCTTGTAACTAACCTTGAAATGTGTCCTTGGGAAGGGTATCCAGTTTTAATTTGAAGACTCTTGAAGATGAGGAATTGCTGTGCTTGCAAAAGCTTTGGAGTCCTGCCTCCTGTTCTTCCCATCAGTTTCATCAAGGCTGAGCTGTTGGTTCCTGCTGTGCCTTTTGGCTGGGTTAATGGTTGATTCTGGATCCTCTGCTTTCTCCTTGTGAAGATACAGGCTGTAACAGGCAACTTCAGTTTACATTGAAAAACCAAGCTGAGCTCTCAGGCTCTGAAATGCTGGAAATCCAAAGTGTTGAATTAATACGATGCACTGGTCTGGTCTAAACACCCTTTCCTGCTTCGAATCTGTACAAATGATTCTGATATCTTAATTTGGAACTTTACTTATTTTATTTTATTTTTTTTTCATCCAGTATGGTCAGTTGTCTTTAATGAGCTTGCTGCTGTGTGCTTTGGCTAATTTGGCAGAAATACCGTTGCACACCTGTTTGTTGTTCAGATCTGATTTGTACTGCTGGGTTGTCCAGTAGCACTTGATTTGGTGCAGAGAATTAATTAATTGTGCAGGGAATATTTTAAACAACATCCTGCTTAGTACATGTTGGTAAAATGGAATTTCCCACTGATGAATATTTTTGAGGTCAGTAAGCCTCTTTGGAAATCCTGATGTATACTTTATTTTGTATCCGTTTTTAAATAATGTTTGGCATGTTTTACTAAATTGAAAACTCATATGGGTGCCTTATACACACCCTACACCTTTGTGGTTATCTTTATTACAAATAGTCCTTGGCTGAAAGATGAATCTTTGTTTATCTGCCACAACTTGTTCTCTATAAAACCATGCTGAATGACCTGTTTAATGTTTCTGTCCTTTATACAGTAAATTAATTTGTTTGTAGTATTGCCATTGGGTTGATACCAAACTCTGATAACCACCTAGTTTTGCTTGCCTTTAAATATTATACAACAACTATACTTTTTTTATCAGTTACTTCATGTGATGTTCCCATATTTAATAATGGTGGCATGTCTTCAGTCAGTAGGTATACTGATATATTGCTCTGAATTACTTTGGGGATGAAAGTGAAATAAGAACTGAAATTGTAGAGTACATTTGGGATTTTTTAATAAGGGAGAGTTCTTGGTATTTTTGTGGGCTTGCTGTTCTGCATAGAAAGTAATTTTGCTTCTTAAATTAACTTTCTCATTGAGGTTGTATCATGAATTCTGTGTCAGAACTGGTTTGTAATCGGCTTTTACTTTAAGAATTCTCTTTATTGTCAGGTTTGAACATTTACTGAGACTAAGGGCCATTCTTTCTTGGTGTATATCCAGTGACTTAAAGCATTTTGAAGGAGAGGTTGCTTTGGTTTTTACTGCATTTTACACCTAACAACAGGTTTGCTTTCAATTAAAGAAAAAATAGTCATATATGCTCCTGCAGTATATCTGCCAGACATTTTTAACCTTCTTTTTAGTCACTTACCCAAATGACTATTGAGTTTTGCATTATTCACATTGGCTGATTTAGTAATCAGTATTGAGGTTTTTAGAGCTTCTAGTGCTGTTGTTGATCCCAGTATTAGAAAGCTTATATAGACAAGATTTTAGAATAGTTTTCAAATCCTGGAAGTTCTGTACTTCATCTTAGTTGTGGTTTTGACTTTAACGAAGTTTGAATTTTAATACTGATTTCAAAGGATGAAGGAAAATTATTTCACTTTATTAAACTTTCTTTTTCCAGGGTAGGTATGTGGTCGTCTGTGGTTTTCGTGCACTTGTTAATTCTGTTTACTTGTTCTCATTGCTTGTTTCCTCCTACTGCTGATACTGACTTTATTGTTGAAGCTGTTGTTTTCTAAGTTCTTGGTTTTAAGTGTTGGTATACATGGGGTGTATTTTCAGCTACAGACTCTCAGTGCCAAAGCTCCTTGTAGTAATTGGGCAGATAATACTGATGTGTGGTGAGCAAGCTTCTGCATCTGCTGGAGACTTCACAGAAGGTTTTCTTTCCACTACCCCTCATAAAGCATGGGATTCCAGGTGGGGACTGGAAGCATTGGAAGCCATTGAAAAGGTGATTCTATGGCAGCTGCAAACAAGATGATCAGGCAGATGGACTTGGGGGGGTGCTGCAGCAGAATGGAATGCCAGCATCTCACAAACAGACCTTGAAATGTGATTGAAATGAAGAAATGAGACAGTGCTGTCCTTCGCAGGAATGAAAATTGTCAGCAGTAGACATCTGATGTGTCTCAGCATAGCCTTGTAAAAACAGTGAGAGGAACAGTTGCTTTCCTGCTCTTTTTTTTGGGAGGGGGGAGGAGGAAGTTGCTGAATTTAGCAGGAGAGCAAGAGGTGAATCCTTTCAGTCTTCCTCTTAAAGCAAAAAAACCACTACAAAATGAAGGAGGAGAGTAGAGACAAAATGTACAAATTGAATTATGCACAGGATTTGGGATTCAAACAGAATGAATGAAAAAGAGACAAAGACATGCTCTAGAAGAGAGGCAAAAAATACAATATAAAGCAAGATCCCCTGGATGTGTAACAGAAAACATTCTTGCGATGTCCTTGCTTCCAACGCAGCAGCCTGGGGATGTCCAGAAGGGAACAATCTCAAGTTCCTGTTCTCCAGTCAGAGCCTTCAGTCTGACTGAAGATGTGTCTTGACCTTTAGTTAGGTAGTCTGTTAGTGTCCCATTTCAGTGTATGGGATGGAGAACAAAGTAAAAATGACGGCAAGACAGTTGAGGTGAAGTGTTCCACGGTAAAAATGTGTCTGAAGTAGGGAACTCCGAATTACAGATGTGCAGGTTTCACATCTCTTTCTGTGGGGTGCAAGGGTTACTTGATAAAAGCTGAAGCAATTTTTACAGATATATTGAAGCGGTTTCTAATCCTGGCACTTGAGTTGTAATTATTTCAACTATTCAGTTAAAATACAGGCATTGTAGGCTAATTGGTGTCTATGGGGACGATCCTTTCAGCTCCTGAGAGTCCTCTATCCCTTCATGCATTCCTTGCAGCAGATTTTTTCCTGGAAAAGTAGGTATTTCCTCAGCTCAGCTGATAGTTTAACTGATGGAGAAACTCTTCAGATAAGGCTTCTCTTCCTCTCTCAACTCTGAATTTTACTTAGTTTGAAATTTCTAATATTACACACAATCTGGTCTCAGTTTGGGGAGGGCTTAGTGAGGTGGATGAGCATCTGTTCAGCCCTGCTGTAGATGGAAACAGCCTAGCAATGTTTCAGCTGTCTGTAAAGTTTCCTCAGATGCTTTAATTCTTTAAACTGCCTAAAATGTGGTGTTTCTGCCTATTACTGTAAAGCTAAGGCCTTTTTAGTTCCCTTGGTGGTGGTGATGCTAATCATACTTGAAACTCCTACCACATATATAAATAATTCCCACAATGATATGCTTTGGTCCTGAGTGAAAGTATAAATGTTTCTTAACAAGTCAGACATAATGAAACCCAGCAATGTTTAGCGTGCCACAATATGAAGTTATGCTTCTTTCTGTGACTTACAGTTTAATTTCTACTTTCACCAGGTGGTGGGATTTCCACTTTGTTTTGCTTCATTTTCAAATAAACAGCAAAAGCCACTATTACAAAATTTGCAAAATGTAGGATTTTAACCACCACTTTTACAAGAGCTTTAAAGTGTATGTGTTTTTCACATCTGTTGAAAATGAACAGTAGACATTTTGTCGTGGCTAGTGTTGCCAGGAATTATTAAGTAGGCAAAACCTCTGTCCTCACAGGCCCTGAAATCCTGGTTGGGTCAAGAAGAGGGACACTCCCAAAGTCCATTTCAGAGAGTAAATTTAACCTGAAATCTAGATGTGCAAAAAATCCCTTTTCTCTGAATATTGATACATGCAACTGGAATGTCCTTACTCTGTGAGTAGAAAGGTGGGTAGGCATTTCCCCAAACTTTCTCTGTGTTGACCTACTTCTCCAGTTCTGTATGGGATGAATATTCAAAGATGATTGCATTCCCCCACATCCTGCAAATCTCTGTTTGTAGGGACCAGAGACAGAGAATACAAAGGGAAAGGATGTATTTTTTCATATTCCTCATCATATTTTCATACACTACATTGATAAACTTGTTTCTTGCCTTGAAGGCCTGGAAAGAGATTGCTCTTTGGAACACTGTTATAGGTACTGTAAGATATCCAAACTGTAGAGAAGGGAAAAAAACCCCAAAAAACTACTCACTGACTCCTAGGAGGGGTAAGCAGAAACATTTCGTTTTCTGTAATGGAGCTCAAGCTAATGTGCTTTAACACTGAGTTGGACAGTGTTGTGTTCACTTTGTGAATATGTTAGTTTGGTTTAGGAAAAGGTATGATTATAGTTAATAACAAGTTTCATCTCCAGCTCTTGTTAATCACTGTGAAAGTGTTTCTCTGGGAAGTCAGTGTGTGTAATAGGAAACTGGGGGAGATTTTAACCCTCTTAAGAGGTTGTGTTGAGTGGCTAAGGACACCTTGCTACTGTGGGAAAAAGCATTGCCATCCCTAATAATTACCTAAGCTGTATTTAAATTTGTCATGTAAAACAAACAGACAAAAACCCAACAACAGTCCCATTTAAGGATTTAAGGGTTTTAAAGAAAACTAAGAAAGTACATGGTTAGCATCTAGAGTTGAAAATCCCCACAAGTGGATCTTTATCTGGTGGTCTTTATCCCTAGTTTTAAAAAACTTTAAGGAGGACAGGTTGATTGGTATAGATATACTAGAGGTTGTACACACTTGAAAGAAGGATCTGCAAGTGCTGAAAGCCACTTTTACGTAGAAGGGAAGGATGATGAATACACAGGCAGGTGGTGCTCAGGACCCAGTCGAAGTGAGGAGATTTCCAGGGAACAGGACAGCTGCTGCTAATACCTGTGGAATGCTGGTGGCACTGCATGGCACATGCCATGCAGCAGTGGTCTGGCATCTGCTGCCTGGAAAAACTGGGTATAACAGAATTACACTTCAGCTCTTATTATGTACTCTGATGAAGCAAAACATGTTTTTCATATTTACATGCTAGCAGTGAACAGAGATTTAACTGTCACCCCCCCCCCCAAATAACCTTCACGAAAATCCTACTTCATGTAGTCCAGGTAACTCATTGCAAGCATGTAAATATGAAAAACATGTTTTGCTATTTGTTATTTGTGCCCTTTTGCCTCTGAGTACAGAAACAGTTGTGGCTGCAGAGCTGCTTGTAACAGGAGTTTGCTGTGGTTGCGTTTTGAGCAGAAGTTTGTTTTTTTAGAACATAACTCAGTGCCTGTTAGCACCCACATACCTCTGAACAGAAGCTGGGTATTAAGTTAAGTCACCTAATAATCTACTCTCTGCTAAACCTTTTGCTGCTCTTGCTCTGAAATTTTGGGAGTGTGCAGTTTTGAGTTTCCTAATTGGTCAGTCCAGCAAATTGAGCTAGTTAATGTGTGGTTACATTGAAGATAAATGTTGATTTATCAGTGGGCAGAAAATAGACTAAAAAACATTTAAAATATGTTAATTTAAGAAGTGTTTATGCATTAGACATCTGATATCAGAATAATTTGTACCGGGGTGCTACATTCCTGGTAGGTTCTAGTACTAATGGTGGTGTTGCTGAGATTTAAGTTGTTGTTATTAGTTTTTAAGTAGCATAACAACTAAATTTTGTTAAATTTGAGTATTGTACATGCAGGTCACAACAAACCACAGCAGTTTAAAATGGATGGTTATTCCAATGATCACATAGGCAGTGGAAAATTAACGCACATCACCTCCAAAAAAACAGTAAATGCTACAAGATTAGCTGTGAGCAATATGATATTTTTTCTATCTTTCACGTTGACAAGTGAAAATTCAGACAAACTGAACATAAAACTACAAATCTCGTTATGTGTACATGTGCATCTTCGTGATGTTTTTCAGCATTTTTCATATTGAGGCTGAGCAAAAGCAAAACCTGTTCCATGTGCTTCTGTTTCCCATTTGTTTTACTCTATTGATTAACTAGCAAACTGTGTCCCGTACACAAAATCCAGGAGTAAAACAGCAGTGCAACTAGAAGTCAAAGAGTAAAGCAAAAATTTCTTTCTAGTAGTCATCAGTAAAGGCTTAATAGAGAGAGATATTTCAAACTTTGGTGCAGAGTTAGGTATGACAGTGTAGCTTTATTTTCCATATTGGCTGTCTTTGTCAGTGTAAGTCTTCGGCTGGGTACAAACTAGCAAAGATGGGGACGTCTCTGGCAAAGCACCATCTTCTGGAGATGTGTTGCCAAGGCTTTGCCCTGGGAATGATCCCTTGCCTGTGCTGGGCTGATGGGGGAGTTGTCTCACAGGCCCCATTCTTGGTGCCTTCCTGGCCATGTTTGCATGTGCAGTCATTGCAGCCCTTCTGAGGAACATTTCATGTGCATTTTGAAGCTGTACTTGCTTGTATGCAGTGAACTTGAGGACTTAGGGGCAGTGGGTTTGTTTGTGCTTATATACACTATACTTAACTTTACACATGCACTGGAAATCAGTGCTGCTGAAAACACAGCAAGTGTAGGAAATGTGTGGTGCCTCTGCAGCCACGGGACAGAGGAAGGGCCTCATGAAATAGAGCCATTTGGAAAGGTCTGCGGGCTAGATTTAATTTTCCTGCTGGGTCATTCCTGCCTTGGCCTGTGGCTTCTGTTGGCTCAGGTTACAGCTCTTGTGTGCTGGAAGCAGACTCCAGCCCTGATAACCCTCTGGGAGCTTGTTCTACATGATGACATTTAAGTGAATGAAAAATAAGAGCTATAAAGCATGTGTCTAATGAATAGTCAGATTCTTAAGGTTGCCATGTTGAGTGTTCAGAATAGGAAGTGTTTAGCGTGTGCCTGTACAACCCTGCTACTTTTTCCTTTATGGTACTTTATTGCCATATAATCTTTAGTTACATTAAGATTGCACAGCAATATGTGGTCGTGGTTAAACTGCTCAGTAAAAGCTATTGATACATTTTTCTATCTTGACACTTTGTCGGTCACAGAAAATTTGGCTTTTTCACATGCTGTGTTTTTATTAACGACTTAATGTGCCAGTATTTTGATATAGTAAAAACCCTTGAAGGGAGTATACTATTTTTTTTTATGTTTTGAAGAAAGCTGTGTAAATTATTCTTCAATTATGTAAGTAAATTCAGGAATTGATTGTATTAATTATGAAATTCATATAGCTTGTTACACTTCATTTGTAATTAGCCAAATGCATTCATTTTATAAATATTTATGCTTGTCAAATGAGCTTGTTTTCATAGCTTGCTTATTTCATTTTTACTTGTGTGTTTCAGTTGTGCAAGACTTTCAGGTCAGCATCAAAATGCAGAGAAGGAAGTGTGTACAATGAGGTTGCATACCATCAAACAATTTACTTCATTGATGATGCTAAGAGATTATTTAGCATTAAAGAACACCAGTGACTTTCCTGTTTAGGAAGCTGGTGAGTTCTGAGGGCTTTTCTCAAGTGCCAAACAATAAGATGGATGCACCTGAGTTTTTGGGAGAAGGTCCCACAAGGTTGCATGATGTTGGGCTGAAAACATTTGACTGTGGTTAGAAGTGACTTGGGAGAAAAATGTATTTCTTATGTTGTTTGAGTCAGCTCATTTCTCTAGTCAGTCTGCATCCACTGTGGATTTGTGTGGCCATATGTTGGATCACTTGGTAGGCATTGAGGGAAAAACTTGCTGTGCCTGGAGCTGGCGGCAGGAGTGCTGTGACAGAGGCGTTTTGACATGTCTGGCCAAAACCTAATTGACCTTTTAAAAAGGAGGGGGGTGGGGGATGAAGGGGACAGAGAATTTCCAACTATAAATGGAGATTAGAAGGAACTGTATTTTAATGCTTTAAATGGTAACTTATCATAAAGTTATTCCTTTATTATTACAGTAATAAATTGCATCATTATTATTATAATAAAAAAGATATATTTTTGTCTCCTCTTGCAGCAGAACTCATCTACTGAATAGCTGTAATATAGTAGGACTTGTGCTTTGAAGCAATTCTGCTTCAGTGGCTTTAATGTTGCACAATAGGTAATGTTTAGAGTAGTTGAAGTTCTCAGGATGAGTTTCAATAATGAATTTCTTTCTTCCTTAGTGTATTTGGAA
This sequence comes from Promerops cafer, assembly GCA_013398275.1. Classification (NCBI taxonomy): domain Eukaryota; kingdom Metazoa; phylum Chordata; class Aves; order Passeriformes; family Nectariniidae; genus Promerops; species Promerops cafer. The sequence goes on along the minus strand of VZSE01001564.1, from coordinate 2,626,568 downwards.
AATAACTTTTGGTAAGCCTATAAGTTTGTGATTTTTCGAGGGTGGGGGTGGAGGGTGGGGTCTGTTTATTTGCTTGTTTTAGAAGCCAACCAACCAAAAAAATGCTTTCCTCCTACACTGCCAGATCTGTGTTAAAAAAAAAAAAATCAGCCCAGCAGCTTGGGGTTGTGAAGGAACCATTCAAAGGTATTACTGCTCGTTTGGGGCTTCTAGGAAATGCCCAAAGATAAAAATGCATGGTTCTTTCTATTGCTCTCTTACTCCTGAAGACTCATCTTGAGGAAGGGAAAAGAAAAAAAAAAGACAAAGAAAAAGGTACTTTTATGTCAGAACAGAGGAAATTACCCTGGGGGTTTGTCCTAGATTAGACAGGAAATCACACTACAAATTGACCCCAGAACTTGAATTCCAGCTCACCACTTCAACCACAAGAGCATTCACTCTTTTCTCTCAGACAGGCCACCCAGGTGAAAGAAATACCTTTCCTTGGGTGAGGGGAAAGCTGTGCCCACACCATTACTGGGACTTGGGTGGAAATTCCTTGTCCTTCAGCCCTTACAGCCAGGAATGTGCTGCTGGGCACTCCTGCAGTTGGCAGTAGTGGGAGTTCTCTGAGTTGCTGTTGACTTCTGTTCTTGTGGTGGTTCATGTTTCTCGCTGTCTGTAAGGCACACTGCATGCACTGTGGTCATTTCAGATGCAGCTGGAAGGTTTGTAGGAAAAAAATAGCTGCACTGTAAAAGTTCCTCCTGTAAGGGAGCAGTATCAGCTCACTGGAATGTTTATTGCATTTGTAGATCAGTAGTTTTCTGTGCCATTTTAACCTGGTGACAGAAAGTATGGCCAGAGCAATCACTTGAGTTAGTACTGCTGGAGGAGGAGTGTGTACTTCAGGAGAGCTGGGAAGCTTAGATTTTATTTTATGCAAGAACTGCATATTCAGAAATCATGTCATTGTAGCTTCCTGCACTTCTCACCCTGTTTACCTCATCCTCTTTAGTAGGACTTTCGGGAAGGCTGCTTTCTGAAGTGACAGCTTTAGTTCAGTGTAGCATGTGCAGCAACTGAGATCATCTCTTCCCAAAGCTGTCCCAACCCTTCAGTCTATATTCAGTAGCAAAGATTGAGTTTCTTGTGTCAGATTAAATTGCTCTTCAGCTCCATCTACAGGGTTACATTGTCCACAGGGCCCTGTCAGCAGGAACTGCACCAGGAAAAGTTGGATGAAAAGTAAAGAGGTCATGGTGGCTCTCGACATAAAGATAAAAGACCTTCAAGGGTGGATTAGATCAAAACAATGCTTGGTAGGCTGTTTGCAACAAGATCTCCTGAAATCTTGTGTCAGCTCTACCGTGGATGCTGCTAGAGACAGGTGGTGCAGGCTGGGCATGCTTGGCATCTGCCTTGCACATGGTCAAGTGTAGGTGCCTGGAGCAGTTTGTGAAACGTTTACTGCTGAAATGACACCTGACACTAAAATGCAAGAACACGTTCATGTCAGGTCACTGATAATGTGCTGATACTGACTACAGAGTAGGTATTAATTGGATTGCTGAACTTGCTTGCTGTGTAGTATCAGGAAAGCTTGTGAGGCTTTTAGAAGAGCTAGTGGTGGTGGGAGGAAAGTGATTTTTTTTAAGGGTTTTTTTTGTTATAGTTTATTTTTTATGTGACTGTGTTTAAGCTGATGCCTCATCAGAAGTACTGGATTTTGCTGCTTCAAATAATACAGTGCCACTAGAGGAGTGTGGTCAGCGTATGGTGCAGTGATGCAGAAAAAGAGCATCCACCAGAAACAGAAACTGCTGCTTGTGCTAGAACCACGAGAGCAGAGGGAAATTCAGCAGCATGAACCTGGTCTGCTAAAGGTGTATTTGCAGAAGAGCTGAGAGAAGGAAAATATTTTAAGGGCAAACCTTCCAGTTTATGGTAGTATATGCAGCACGTGGAAAAAGAACTGTAGTGCAGCTCACTTCCTGATATGATACTTGGTTACTATGTAAGTGTAGGAAAATATGTTTCTTAGTTCTTTTAAAATTACTTGGAATTTAAGGTCACGAGGACAGATTTTTACAACACTTCATGCATCAGCTCTACTAGAGATCAGGATTTCACAAGCTTCTGCAATAAAAATAATAGGATTTTTCTTCCTCAAAAATACAAGGGGTTTTTGTCATTTATATGCATGAGGCATTTTTTATTTCTGTCTTTATTCTTGATTTCCTGCGAAGTAACATGATAGCCCTTGCATTTATGGTCTTGACCACAATAATTAGAGATTTTCCTTAGTGGATGCATCCATGGAATGCTCCAAGTTAGCTGTGCATGGAGTTTTGAGACATGGGAGACAGCTGGATATGTCTGTTGTTATGCAGAAAATCTGTGGTGAAAGTAGATTGCTTGTTTCAGGTTTCCAGAGATTGACTGATCAGGTGTTATCATTTTGTATCACTCAGTGCCTTAGCAATTTATTTTGTAATATGGTACACAGAACAGAGTAAATGGCTGTTAGTATTTTTGCATGTTGAGTGTGATATGGATAATGGAGGAAAACCAAGAACTCTATACCCTTGTGGAAGACCTGACCTAGCGTTTCTGATTTCTGTATTCTGTTTCTCTTTTTTTTGATGATGATATCAAGCCTCTTTTCAAATACAGATTCTTAAAAAAAAGACAGGTTATCCCTTTGGAAAAACAGTGTATTTACATCCAGAAGAATCAGTTTGATGATTGACTAAATGAGTAACAGATTGCAGGATTTTAGGCAATATTAAGGTAAACATGAATTATCCTATTACTTGAGATAATTTAACTATGACCAATTAATGAGTAACAAGATAAAGGGCAAGTTTCAGTATGAAATTTAGAAGAAATATGGTAATGAATTATGTGCTTTTTACCTAGTCTAAATAACTGTGGGATGTTTTTCAGCTAAAATGTTTGTGTTGGAAGTGCTGACCCTGGACATTTGTTACATTGAATGTGCTGTGTGGATAGCTGGGGCTTACAGTTCCTGTGTAGATGTGTAGGGTGGCTGCTGTTCAGTTGAGAAATGCATTCTTTGTGTAAGGGAGGCAGATTTAATCCTGCCCACCCTTCCCCCCGAGCCACCTGCGCGCGGGCCGGGTCCTGCACGCTGTGGGCACAGGGGCTGTGCAGGGCACTTCTTGAGCAGGTTGGCAGTGGGGCTGCTCGCTGCTGCTCCTGCTGCCAGCACGCTGCCTGTGTGGCACGCCAGCTGGGGGGGCAGATGCAGCAAAGGAGAACGGGAGGAGGAAGGGCAAGGCTTCATTGCTGGGTGTCTCCTCAGCCCGTGCTGGCCTGCTGCCTGGCCTCATGAGCTCCCGTGCGGGCACAGAGGGACATTGGCCGGGACAGGGATCTTGGCAGCCTGAGCTCCTGTTGGCCTGAGCACCATCGTTAATGTGACACCAGGAGCTGGCAAAGTGTTGTGCAGGCTCAGTGCTATAATAATGTGATTTTAGAGCTTTTGACTGGTGCAAAGCATGAACAGAACAAATCTGTGCAAGTTACAGATGAATAGAAATCAAAGCAGAAACACCCTCGTTCTTTTGTTTTTTCAGAACCCAGTGCTTTCTAATTTAATTTTAGGTAAGCTTGGTCTGTGTTACTGTCTTCTATTGTCTGAACCATTGAAAAACAGACACAAGTAGAAATCCTATGTAGTGAAGGCAGTGGAGGAGTTGATTTTGGAACCGTATGCATGAATTTTAATGATTTGAGGACAATGAGCCCTTGCAATTTGACTTGTTTACTCTGTTCTGGAATGTCTCTGAAGACATAAGATGGTTAGTAGCTCTAAGTAAAGCCACATTTAGGAGGTGATAGATGATGTTATTCAGATCAGTTGGATTCCAGGAGTTTTAATCCATTGAGATGTGAGCTGACAATGTAACATTTCTTCAGACCTCTTGGACACCTCTCTATTTTCTTGATGGGACAGGTAATAATACCACTGCTGAACATGCAGGAGTAGCTGTTCTCTGCTATGGAGATGCAATATTTTGAAGAGGAGCTGTTCTGCAGGACCTAAGCTGCTAAGCCAGCAAACTCTGCCTGACCTGGCTTTTTCTTTTCTTTCTTTTTTTGTTTTTTTTCAGGTTGGGTTTGTGCCAGCTCTGGTGGTGACAGGGGGAAGGGAGCTGGTGACAGATAGATAGTAGGAAAGGGCCATGAAAAGAAAGCAGTAGAGATGGGAGAAGACACAAGAAGGCAGAGACAAAGATGTGAAGAGAAGGACTTGATGGAAAGAGGACTCAACTGAGAAGTTTCTAAACTACTGCTTTAGATTTTATGATATTGGTGATACTCTGAGGAAAATTTGTAGCTGTCCTATTGTTTCACCAAATTGGAAGACAGTTATGTTCTTTAATTAACTTTTCTCCTAGACATTGAAGGTGTCTAAGTAATTGGCTCTTGGACCACTAGGGAATGTATCATTTCAGTTAAAAGATCACTGACAGTGAAATCTTTCAAGCATTTTGCAATGCACAATAAGTACAAAGAGATCGTTATTTTGGCACATTTTGGGCAGAAGATTATGGAAGATAAGCTTTCAGTAATGTGTCTGTTTCAGTTCTTAAATTTTCCTCTCTTGAAGTTTACTGAAACAAAACTTGCAGAATGTTTGCATAAGCTATAAGCTGGTGTAATTTTGTTAGAATCAGGGCCAATCACATATGTGCAGTTCAAATCATGGATTTTATTGCAGGGAATAAAACCACTCTGAACACTATCCTGCCTCATTGGTTAAATGCAGTATTTCTGTCATTCAATTGTTCTAGGCTTTGAACTGTGGCAATAAGAGTTGGCTCTACCAGTTTGTAGCTGTGAGAATTCATTTGCCCATATGAAGTACCCTTCATGGTCTTTCAGAGCTGGCTTTCAAAAGATCACTTTTATGTTCCATTTATCAACTTTATACTTAAAAAACATACAAACATCTGAACTGTAGGGGATGTAAGAGAGCAGTGTCCCAGGCTGGCTTTCTGTGGAGCAGTGCAGGGTGCTAGCAGTAAGCTGAAATGGAAATTGTCACTTCTAGTAATTCTGCATGGAGAAGATTTCCAGAGGACCTTGGGGTGAAGCTACCCCATGGCATTTTTGTGAGTTGCTGTTGTATGTAGTGGAGTAGCAGTTGTGAGAAGTACCATACCTGTTTTCCTGGTGGTGGGGTAGGAATTCCTGTGAGAGAGCTGTGCTGCCTGCAGCTCCACATATCGGGGTGAAAGAAGAGCTCAGTCTGAGGGATGTGAAAAGGAGGCACAGTGGTGCATGCAGCAGTCTGAGCTGTGCTTCAGCTTGTAATGGAGAACATTTAGACAGCAGTTCCTTTTCAGGCATAGAGTAGGTAAAAATAGGTGTCTGAATCTGTAATGCTTTTACAAAGTTTGTATGGTTGAGGAGTTTGTGCATTTGGTTGGGAGGAGGCCACTTTAAAGCACCAGTGCAGTTTCTCAAGTCAAAAGGCTGAAAACAAAAAATGAAAAAGGGTGCTATAATGTTATAAAAGGGGTTGGTAACATCACTTAGGTCCAGCCTACAGGCCTCCAGGATGGTAGGCATTTGAAGGGGAATGGAATAATTGCAGCTTTTTTGAAAGGAAACTTGCTCCCTTTTTTCTCATAACTGTGTCTTTATTTCACAGCAAGCAAGGGCAGAGCAAGAAGAGGAATTCATCAGTAATACTCTATTTAAGAAGATTCAAGCTCTGCAGAAAGAAAAAGAAACACTTGCAGTGAACTATGAAAAGGAAGAGGAATTTCTCACTAATGAGCTCTCAAGAAAACTGATGCAGGTAATTGGTGCCTTTACTGATGTTTCTACCAGGTTCCTCAGGACTCATTGGTGACTGAACTTTTTGTGTTCATGTGATTGCACTCTGAAGGAAGTGGTCAGGTTGGAAAGCTGACCCTTGATAAAAGCCAAGTCCAAGAAGTGTAGAGAGTGACCTTCTTTTTTAACATGTTGCTTTAAAGTTTGCATCTGTGAACTGAGCTTTGAGAACCTGAAAGTTAGTATACTGATGCAAAAAATGGGTGTAGCTTGCAGTAAATGTTAGCTGTCTTCCAGACAAGAGTTACTGATTCATTTAAAATGTTAGTGAAACACACTTTCTTTTCTGGAGTATTGATACTTAACACGAGTCCTGAAATATTAAACTTTATATGCAAGAATGTGCAGCAATGTTCAAAGGAAATTTTCTGTAAGTTTGTCCATACTTGTAAGAAAACTGTTGTTTCTATTGAATTAAAAAACATCAGTTTGATCATAAAAGTGAAAAGTTGAAGATGCTGGGACAATTTGTGGCAGAGAGACTTCTTTCTATTACCCAAGTTGCTAATTTTTAGAAAGTGGTTAAGTTTTTGTTGGAAGTGTTCTACATGGTTGCTCTGTTCTCACAGTCTTGCCTAAATACCTGCTTTGGCCCCTGTAGGAGACAGGGTACCAAGTTAGAGGAGTGTTTAACATGATCTGCTGAGCTTTTTTCATGTTGTTAGTTCTAAGCTTTGTTGTGAAAAACTAGGCACTTCAGAAGAAGCTGATTTGTATGTTGTAAGCATTGCTGTGTTCTGCAGCTGGAGACTGAAGGCCCTGCAGTTGGGAAATGGAGTGTTTGGAAACAGCACTAGAGCCGATCGCATCTGGCGCTTTTGTTACTGGAAACTGGGCCTTCTCTCACTTTGTCTCTTTGGTGCCTGTTATCACACAGGAAGCTCAGTAGCAAGAGGAAATATCCCTTACTTGGTATTACTATTTCCCCTTGCTGTTTTTGAGAACTGACAAGAATGTTTCTGAGTAAGAGACATGTTTAGTTTCTAAGCCATACATTTTCATTAAAAACAGAGAAGCAGATGGCAGTAAAATAGGGGTATCAACTGTTCTAATTGAAGTAAGATGTGGATATCACTGTAGAAAAAGCTTTGCACTGAAGTCCCTTGCAGTAAAGGGAGAAATGGTACATTGAACAATGTTGTTTAATTGAAAGGGAGATGTAGAAATCTGTTACAGAACCAGGTTATGTGGAACTGTACTATACATTATAAAGAGGAAACTAAAACTTACTTTAAAAGTAAAAGCATGGATTACACCTGATTTGTTTGAAGGGTTTTGACGTCATGTAATGGCCTTACACACAAATTTGTGCCACAAAATTCTGCAGCAAGTAAATTTGTTACTTGTTGTATCAAGTAATTGCTTCAAATATGCTTACCCTTTTCCCTAGAATTCGTGAGATTGTTTTAACAGGTTTTTTTTTAACTATCTTTAGCATTCTTAAATTGCTAAAATTATGCAAAATAGGTTCACACATTGCAAAGAGAAATATAAACTTCTTGTCAACCTAAAAGTACAATTATTTTTATTCTTTTTTGCTATGGACTTTCAGAACTATCCTTTGAGTGTTGCCCCAAATTAAAGAAAAAGGTAACGCTCTACTGTTCTGAAAACGGCCAAGGGGTGCTTGGCTCGTTGTTGTGTGTGAAACAATGCAAGGGCATTGTGCTGTTTGTCTATTGGAAACCCTTAACACGTGCAACTTCATTCTCACTGGTGAGAGAAAGATGCAGAGAGGCATCTGAACCAGAATGCAGACATAAACCTGGAGTTATTCTCACCTTTCATACAGCATCTGGAGAAAATCCTCAGTTGTAGATTCAACATCATCCCATGAATATTACCCAGCTTTCAGCAGGCAAGCTGCAGGCTTCTGCTGAAGGAACAAGCTGTACAGCCATAACTACAAGAGTATGGAGGTAAAATTCTGACTGCCACCTGCAGCCTTAGATTTTATTCCATGTGGCCTTGCTGTAAGCATCATTTATCCTTTGATAAACGCGGTTATGTCAACCAGAAGATTTTAAAACACGGCAATTCATAAATGCACCTGTGTTCCAAATTGTTCATCCTGAAGCTGTGTCATTTCTCTCAGCACCATTAGGTAGCAATTTCTGAAAGTAAATTGTGAGTTTGTCCTCTCTGAATAATAACCCAGGTAACTTGAAAAAGAGAACAGCTGTCAACATCCTGGTGGTGGTGGTTTGCCTGTGAAGGGTGAGTGGCATGGAATTTCTTGCTTAGAGGTTCACCTGGAAACTTCAGTGCACAGAGGAGATAAGGGTTATATCAGTGCTCCTCCACAAGGCCAGAGCTGAAACTTTTGTGGCTTGTGCATAGTCACCAGTGGTGTTTCTGTCTATGGCATATGCTACAAATGTTATTAACCCTTCCCTTACACTGGTCAGCAGGTTCTGTTTTTCATACTTCTGGGTGACTTTTCATACCTTTACAGTGGCTCAAGACTTGCAGTACAGATGGAGCACTTGTTTTAAAGCAAGCAGTTTAATATAAAACTATTTTTCTGTTTGTGTGTATGCTGAATGCAGATCTCATTTCATGGCTTGATTATGTCTTTGATGTAATAAAATTGCTGTGAAATACAAAACCAGAATATTGATATATTCTCCTAAACATCAGTAATGTGGTTGGCAGCTTATAAATGATACAGAAGAAATCGTCCCTTCCACTAAAGACCTTACCTGTAGAATTAGGGAACATTTCAATATTACCATATGTTCCTATGAAAGTAATTTTTCATCTCTTCAGAGATCATGGACTTAGTAAATTGACATGAGAATATTGATGAGTTACAGGCAGTTTTTTTAAGGAGCAAAGAACTGAAAATAGTACCTGATGTTTTTTGTTTTCTGAAAGTTTGTCTGTTGTCTGAAGGTTTTGATTCTTCAGTGATGAATCCTGGAAATTATACCCACGTAGAACAACAGATTAAAAACTGTAGAAGAGAAACTCCTGATATTACAAACAAACTCATTTTCTGGAAAAGGGGGCATTATGGGTACACATCACATGGTCAGTTTAGAGTTTATTACAATATCTTTTCTATAATTGGATAGCCTTCCCATTATACAGATGTAGGGCTACATTCCTGGCTAATGTTTTTTAGACCATGAAGGTAAGATAATTACCATTTCCTTTTTTTAAAATGTCCTGAGATTTTTGAGTGCCAATACGTACCATTACTCAACTAGAGTGTAGCAATTCTGTCTTTATTAGGAGAGTAATGAACTCATAAATGCCTACTTCCATTTTTGGCATCTTTGCTCTGCAGGGAGTTCCAGCTAAATTAGATGTAGACTTTGGATAACAACTTAACCAGGAATACAGTAGTCTCCGGTTGGTTGCTCCACTGTTCTTTGGGTTTAACTCTTAATCTCTGGGTTTGCCAGGCAATGTTGGTCTGACCTGGAACTAGACTTAGAGCATTCATGCTGTCAGACATTGTACATCAAATGGCTTCCTGCCTTTTGGATGAATAAGGGAAAAAAATGCATATGAATCTGTTGTTTGTCTAAAACTTTGCATTTTGAAACTGAGGAGAGGTACTTCTGCTAAACTGCATATGATTAGCACTCTCTTAATTTTCCAAGCATTTACAACTCTGTGCCTGTTTCAAAATTACTGCCATATTACTCTGTTGAAAGGCACCGAGCAGAGGGACTTTTCTCAGGGTGCTTGTGTGTTTGGTGCTTTGTCAGACCTTTGTTTGTCACGACTGTAGGGGCTTATGCCTCTCATTCAGCCTGGCCTCTGGAATGAGCTCCCAGAACGTTAAAACATTTTCAGTGTGGGAGCTGCCTGCCAGGGCTGCAGCGCTCCTCCTGCAGCCAGCAGGAATCCCCAGTTGGGCACCATGGGTGTTACTGTTATAGAACACAGGCTGACATCAGGTTTGCAATATCAGAAAAAATTAATTTGGAAACCCTTTGCTAAATGCGAGACTGAGTCTAAACAGACATGGTAGCACATAAAAGAAGGTGTTTCCACTGGAATAATACTGTCTTTCTGGTGCCATGCCATTGCTTAATAATACCTTTTTATAGCTGTAACTTTCACTGCCTCTACAAGCCAAATGAATGAATATACGATTTTGTTAGATAGATTTCCTTTGTTTTGCATAATTATTATTTTTCTAGGTTGAGTGTTGCAGGAGTGAAGGAGCACATGCATCTCAACAGAGATCTTACAGTAAACAAAAGATTTTTATCACATACATCCCTGATAAAGTTCTTATAAGCCTTATACATATTTACTATATTTTCTTGTGTACTTCATGTAATTATATTTTTGTTTACCTGCTGAAGTCTCTGGAAAGCTTGGAAAAAAAATTTTATAGCACCCTCAATCCTTAGTCATTATAGAATGGTAGCATTATTTTGCAGAGAAGTGTTTTGATGCAGGCTCTGTTCTTACAGTGGTGGACATCGACATGTTGAGTTTCTGCTTTGAAACTGAAAGTAGTTTATCTTGAAAATGTACCATTTGTGAAACAAGGCTGCTCCAAGGAAGTATTTATTTTTAATATTGTTTAATCTTACAGAGTCAGTTACTTTAAATTGTGCACGAGTCCTTTTCAAAATCAAATTCAGATTTTTTTCCACACCCTTATATTTTTGCAAGTGCAAATTGGTCCAAGTAGCTGTCCTTGAAAGTAAGATGTTACAACATACCAAGATAATAGCATGTGTAGTCAAGCAAGTTAAGTAATTTGATGTCTGTACAGAAATGTTTCTTATGTAAGTCTGATTCTTGACAATTCTTTAAAAAATTGTAAGTCTGTAAACATAAGCTATTACCCTTCCTGCTCTCGAAAATGCCATGCATCAGCTCAAGGATGCTAATGGGACTGTGTGAGTAAACAGAGCCAGCTCATCTATCGATTATTTGATGAACATCTGGACATAAAGAGGAGGCAAACTGCTGATACAAAATTGTTAATAAATAGGACTTTCAGGATGCAGTGAAGGAAGAAGTGGACGGCTTTTGAAGGCCTGGAATACTTAAAGATAGACTGTACAACATCATAGTCTGGGGGATAAATGAGGGTTCGTTTTCTAAGAGGAAACTTCATCCATTGGCTCCATTACTTCATAAAAACTTCCCAGTATCCCAGAAGTGAGCCAGTACAGTAAGGAAGGAAGGTAAATGTGGTCCTGCCTTGTGTGAGGACACTTGTTTCTGCAGAGAGAGAGTGTTGCTGTAGTTGTTTAGAACTTAAGTGAGCTGAGGCACACACTCCTGCTGCTAAGCTCTGTGTTTGATGGCCCCATTCTCACTTCAGACTAGTCACTGTCTCTCTTGCACCAAACCCATCTCTAATCTTACAGAGCTGAAAATTCTCCTTCAGTTTTCATATGCAGTTCAAGGTCTGTAAGACATTGGCAGCAAGGTGACACTTTCTAACACATTTTTCCTTCTCTTTAGCTGGAAGGTGTATCTGTAGACCATTGTTACTATAATCACATATAATTAAAAACAGTTGGAAAAAACTACTTTACTAAGTAAAAGAAACACTATCCACCTGTATTGTACCAGGGGATATTTTCTCATCATTAGCAATTCTGTTCTTCTGCATAAAGGTTTCATCAATAACTGGATTTTGATTGTTTTGGTTTGTTTTTGTGATCAAAGGGAATAAAAGGGAAAAATTATTTTACCCTTTATGAGTGACAGACACCACTCATATATTTTGGGGGTGTTAGTAATTTTTTTCTCGCTCTTTGTAAAAGGAAGCCAATATTTTCTATTCTAAGAGTTTGATATTCTGGCATTTGTTTTAAATTGTGAAAAATCAAATCTCAGCATTGACAAGCCCTGAAAACACAAACCCCAAACTTTTCCCTTATGTATATTGCCTAGTGCTTGCTGTCTGCCTGATGCTCTTCCTCCATGAGCCTTTTGCCTTGATCTGTCTGCCAGGCTGCACTTCACAGACCATTTTGTCTCTAAATAGGAGCAAAAGGAGCTGAATTAACAATGAGCAATTTTAGCTTGTTTCAGAATCAAAGTCTGTTCCTTCACTGTGGCTATCCAGCAACCTTGATTTGTGTCTGTGACTGCAAGGTGTCTCTCCATTTCCTCAGGTTTTCCTCACACATTTAACACTGGAATCTTACAGATTGTTATGTGCTAGCCAGAAGTGGCATAGAAAAAATAAGCAGGTGGAAAAAGGTGCTTGCAATTTTCAGAGGATGGTCAGAACACGATGTAATTGCACCATTGTCTGTTGGTGACATTTGCTTTTCCCTGAGTCAGGTTCATGTGTTTGTACCATGGTGCCAGTGACACTGTTTTATCCACAGGAAGACTTAGATCCCTGTCTCAGAGGGACTCTACTCCAAGCCATACTTCCTGTTGAAATGAGGGGGGTTTGTTGTTTCCATCTGCTTGAGAGCCTTGAGAGTTAAATTTTTCTTTTCCATTGGACATATTAAATGAAAAAAAATCCCTTCGGTATTAAGAAAATGTATAACATTGTTTTGAAATAACCAGTATTTTTATGTCATCAGGACAGTTGATTTTGATAGCATAGGAATATAAATGAGGAAATTTTTTTGCTGTTTGTAAACTCGTTGCACAGCAATTTCATTAGTATGACTTCAGTCACGATTTTCAGCTTTCAGCTGCCTGGAGAAGGAAGTGCTAAGACCTGCATTTTGTGCTTTGGGTGCTCTTGAGATGATGCATTTAGATTAAAATTAATGCTTTTGTGAACATTATGATAGTTTTTTTTACTTTGGAAATGTCTATAATGCATTATATATAGTATATAAAATAACCTATTTTGATTTGACTTAATTTAATAGCTGGAAATGTACTTTTCTGTGCATTGTGAATATGCAGAACAGTTTAAAATGCTCCTTTTTGAAGGGCTGTTGGGTGGGTTGTGCATTTTGAAGTTTTTTGAGAAGCATCAGTAGAGAATTTAACATGCAGGAGGAATAAATGGGTGAATAAATTTCTAAAATGTGCCTAAGTTCATGCTTTTATTTGTTTAAAATATTTACATATCTCCTGAATTTTTAGCTGCAACATGAGAAAGCTGAACTGGAGCAGCATTTAGAACAGGAACAGGAATTTCAAGTGAACAAACTGATGAAGAAGATTAAAAAACTGGAAAATGATACCATTTCGAAGCAGCTCACCCTGGAGCAGGTAACTCTTTCATTGCACTATATGTCATTATATGACTGGGAAAAAAACAAGTCCTTCTTTTATCTTAGATTTGACTTAATGTTTAAGTGTGTAAGAAACTGGGCAGTATTGAGAATCTAGAAAAGTCAGTTCAACTTTCAAAGCAATAGAAAAGTAACATAGTTTATTATGAGAAACTTGGATTAGTTTTTTTCATGGCCATTATATCTATTAGTAGCCTTTCTGTGGGCCTTCATGTCTGCTGGACAGCAGTGACTTTTGCAAATGCAGCTTTTTTGTAAATAATGCTGCTTGTTGCTTTCATCAGCTTCCAGTCATGCTGCTGGTGAGAAAAGACTGGCACTTCTGGTGGTGTTAAGCACAGTAGTAAATGATCTGTTTGTGGTCTAGCTGTGCTCTGGGTCACCTTTTGGTGGCAGCTTGGATAGCACAGCCCTGGAACTGAGTTGTCAGCTGTGTGTATTCTTCAGAAGCCTTGAAGTTCGACTGCATCCAGCTCCCTTTCTCCCTAGACAGCCATGAAGATGGCAGAGATAAAACACTTGTTTGGCTGTGTTTCCACAGGATGTTTAGACATTGGGAGTGCTATTATGTCTGATTTTAGGCATCTGCATCAAAGCATCTCAGTGGTGTCCGTAGGAGACCTTTTGACTTAAAAGGCAAATGAGTGAAACTTGTAGGCTTGTTAAATGACTCCAGATTTTCTGGCCTGTGCAGGTCCAGTCATTCAGGTGGTGTAAATATAGTGTCTTATCTCTGTGATTGCTTCTGCAGTGGAACTTTTTCGTGCTGGTAATCTGAATTGTTACCAGTTTTGTACGATTCTCCTTTTTCTGTTGACATGGATAAATCAGTTAATGGCTATCTAAATGATCACGTGAGTTCTCTTGATTCTCATGGTAACGTTTTATATGGAGAGACCTATGGAACAAACTGAAAAATTAAAGGGTAGGAATAGGTAGTTGCCAACAAATCCTTACCCAGCATGGAAATTAGCATGAGGTTGAAATAACTCTCTTAGCCACAAGGTGGTGGTGGCTGCCACTTAATCAAAATGCAAAGTAATCTTAACATACTAAGCTGTAGTCTTTGAAATGTTAGCATGAGCCACGGCTGAAATCTTCATGGTATTATTTTTGTCTTGTTGTTCTGGACAGACAGACTGACTTGTGAAATCATAAAATTTGAAACTTGTTGCTGCATCTAAATGTCAGTGATACACTGTTCAAAAAGCATAGATGCACAAAGGTCTTTAGTATCTGGCTTTGAAATCTTTGTGAAGATGTTAAAATTTGTCTGTCAGTCTTGCTTAGAAATTCTGTGTGAATTTATGTAATTCACCGTATGCCTTTGTTTTCTCTCACAGTAAAGTAGAGTAAATGTCAGGTTACTTAGGGCTTCAGCACACTTTCTTTCCTCACACAAATTAGAAGTGCTGATTGTGCTAATTAACCAGCTGAAGCAGCAGCCTTGGGGCATGTGCTGTACCTAGCAAAAAGCAACCCAAAGTTGTGAGGGAACACAGAGGGAATCAAGGAAGAGGGATTGCCACGATCTGCAGCACAACCTTCAGAACACCTGTTAAACAGGGCTTGGAAGGAGAACTCCAGCAATGCTTTGAGCTGGGCTGCCTTGAGACCTATCACTAATCAGTGAGCAGATAATTACAGCATATGTTCACTAAAGTGTTGTTTTTAAAACAGAGAGTGTGAATTATCGATGCTTTGTGTTCTTTCTTTCTCCTTTGTTTTTTTTTTCCTCTGAAGTGCCTATACCACAGGTGATCAGTAGGTAGCTGATTCGTGGTTGCATAGAATATTATTCCTTAATAAAAATAAAATTGGATCTTGGGGTTCAAATGTGACCTGAAGTAATTTCTTAAGTCAGCTTGAAGTCAGCAGAGCATTCTTCTCTGAAGGCAAATGTTGAAGAAATTTACAGCATGTGACTATTTCATTAGCTGAATGGCTGAGTTAAAACGAGCAATAATGTTCTGTGTTACAGTTCAGTGGTTTGATAGGAAATAAATAGCTGTCAGGATTGCCCTACAGAGGCCAAGTGTGTGTAGTCTTGCTGTTACTATTTTTAATTGCTTTTCTATTTCATACAGTGTAGTGAGAAACTAGAATTGATGCATTTAGGAGATAAGAAATAACAGCTAAGCTGCTAATAATCATCTCCTATGTCTGCTTTGAAAGGAGAAGGACATGAGATGGTAAAATCTTCAGGAAGTATTTTCTTGGGAAGCAGCAGAGAATTAAATCTACAAAGGGCAAGGTGGAGATGAGAAGCAGAGAAGTAAAATTTGGGATAGTGGGCATAGGCAGAGATGAGCATATTCAACTTTGATTTGGAAGACCTCCATTTCAGGAGGGAACAGTTGTTCTTGTTAATATGTTGGCAAGACAGTTGACAAATCAATAATACAGGAATACACATACAATGAATATTTTAGCTGCATTTAGAAGTAAAGTAAGTGTATGTGTGAGAGAGAATATGAAGAAACACAAGTGCGTGGTGAGGAAGGTTAAAAGGAATTTTACTCTTCCTCTGAAGGGAAGGTTAAGGTCTGAAAAGCAAGCAATGCTTCTTTGTTTCCTTGTTTTAATGATGAAAATTAAGTGATGTTTGATTGGAATGTAACTCTGAACCCCTGCAGAGTGACAGTGGTGCTGACAGAGCTGCTGGCTTGACAGAGCTGCTGGCTTGGTCCTGAGCATAATCCCATCCTGCCTGTTTTATTTCAGAATATTACCACATTTCTAAAAAAGTCATTGACTGAGTACATTTCAAAGTACACCTGAAGCTATTGAGTACCAAGCCAAATACACCAATTCTTTGAATTCACAGCTCTGAACAGGGTGCTGCAGTTGCTTCTGCTGTGGGTGCCATTCAAGGTGTTCTTCCTCCAAGCTTTAAAATCCTGACAGTGGGAGAAACTGGCACAACACTCATGACCAGGAAAGGAAGATCCTTGTTTCCTGTATGTTTTCATATTGCTAGAAATTTGGAGCTCTAGATCTGTTTCACCTGGTTTCTTTGGTGTTTTGTCAGAGCAGCTGCAGGGCACAGCACAAGGCTTATTTGTGTATTGTTGCTGATGGTTTGACTTTGCCATTGTGCACGCTCACCTTCAAGCAGATTTATAATTAATGGACTCCACTGCCTTGGTGATGGTTGCTATAATACTAAATGTAATCTTAGATTTTTCAAATCCAGGCTTATAAATAACTTACTCTGTCTTTAAATTCTAATGTGCTCTTCTTCCTACCATTAAAAGATATGGATTTCTTTTCACCTGTATGTTCTTGTGGGTTTGTTTGTTGTTAGATCAAAACATAGTTGTAAAAAGACTAAGAGTAGGTGAGTCTAAGCCATGCTGCAGTGAAATAAGGCAAAAACCATTGCTGCAGAGGTCATACCTGCATTCACACTTTTTTCATCATGTGATTATCTAGACAGCTGTGCAGTGTAGTGGAGATCTGGGTTTTGCTAATGTAGCAGCACAGTGTGCAGATTCCCAGGACATTTTCAGTTTCTTCCCTCGGGACGTTCCCAGCCCCAGGCGTTGGCCAGCCTGGCTGAGGAGCCCTGAGGCAGAGTGCCCTGTGCTCCTGGGGCTGAGCCCTTTGCTCTCCCACCACTCCACCTCCAGCTGTGTGGGGAACGAAGTGTTGGTCAGGATCCAAACTCTCATCCTCATGGGGAGGCTGAAGCATGTTGCTCCTGACTTCTCTTTTACTGGGATGTAGTTTCCCTGAGCTGTTAATGTACATCTGGAAATGCAAACATGGAAAGATTTGCTAGACAGTGTTTCTCTTTTGAAGTATGTTCCCTATTACTCATCAACATATGTCTGCTTCTGCTCACGGTAACTAACTCCTCTAACCTTTAAAGGAGAAAGTTGTGCATTCATTAAACTTGCACTGGTACCTGAGGTGTGTAAGTTTATATTTTGTTTGGGTTTCTCAGTATCAATTTAGTGGCTAGCAGTAATAGTTTACCGATTTAGATGCTGCAATAGCCCTTCAGCCAGTGATGTAATAAATGGAAATCACTTAATTCTGTTTTCAGTCTTTCCATTTTCTAATGGGAGGTTATTTGCCCNGCATTCATTAAACTTGCACTGGTACCTGAGGTGTGTAAGTTTATATTTTGTTTGGGTTTCTCAGTATCAATTTAGTGGCTAGCAGTAATAGTTTACCGATTTAGATGCTGCAATAGCCCTTCAGCCAGTGATGTAATAAATGGAAATCACTTAATTCTGTTTTCAGTCTTTCCATTTTCTAATGGGAGGTTATTTGCCCAAGTGGTGTTAACTAAGGCTTGGCTTGGAAAAATGCTTCCATGCTATTTTCCATCTGTAAAGGTGTTAATGTGTTCCCAAATATTTCATTATTGACAACTTTTTGAGTTCAGTTGTATTGCTGCAGAGTAAGATCAGCTGTGCCTCTTAATATTCTCCTGTCTAAATAATACTTGAATTATATTTCTACTTAAACACTGATTATAGGTTTCTTCATGTGTGGGTCTACATTATATCTTCTTTTATTAACTTTAGAGTAGAAGGTTCTACATATATCTTTCATTAACTTGTAGTAGAATGAAGAATGCTTGTTCACACAGTAAGTGAATGTGATTAATGTCAAGTTAAGCTTTTAATTTTATAAAGCCTTTGCTAAGATAGAATTACATTTATTTTGCTAGTAAGGTTTGATACAGTAACAAGGCAGTTCACTTTTCTTTACTATTTTTGTTATGTTCTTTATCTAACACTAAGTACACAAGGCAAACATGGCTTTTCTTCCGTTTCTGGATTACTTAGCTGTGATTCTTCCACTAAAAACATCTATAAATTTTCAAAAGAATAGACATGGCTGTAGTGAACAGTAAATTCAGTTTGAATTTCGTAGATTCCTGGAATAGGAGATGTCTTTAAATAAGTTTGTCATTTCATCAGTGCCGGCATGTCCAGGGTTCATGCTCCTGCTTATTGGCCAGAGATAAGTTTTCTGACAAGAAGAACTTGTGTTAAGGAGAAGATAACAACTGTGCAACTACTGGATCTCTTGATTTTTCCAGTGCATTGTACCTGAATTGTATCTCTTCTTCCCCTGCTCCTTGCTCCTTTAAAACATGATATAAAATGGTGTTGTTGGAGCTTTCCTAATGACAGTTCCTTGCAAAAAATACATGCCCATCATTTTCACTGATTGTTTTTCCTCTCCAGCTAAGACGTGAGAAGATTGACCTTGAAAATACTTTGGAACAGGAACAAGAAGCCCTAGTGAATCGTCTCTGGAAGAGGATGGATAAGCTTGAAGCAGAAAAACGGTTTGTCTTGTTACAGTGCACTCGTAACTATGGGAGGGCTTTTAAATACATCATGTTCTGGGTTAAGTATGTTCATCTCTGTCCCACAAGAGTTGTCTAATCCATGAAAACCTGGAAGATGAAACAGTTGTAAAGTTCCTTGTTTGCATGATGCCACATCATTGATTGCGTAAAGTAAATAAAACTAACCAGTATAAGAAATTGCCTGGGAAAGCTTGAAGGAATTTATTGAATTTTTTCAACTGCTGATAGCCTCTTTTTAAAGCTTCTGGTTTGTGGTCAGCTTTAAATTCATGGTATTTCACTGTGTTTGTTATTGGAAAAGCTCTTTTTTTTTCCCTGTCTCCTTAAAGAAAACTTCAGCTTTTTCTCAGTGGTGTGCCCTCATGTCATTGAGACTTCCCAATGCTTCTTCAGTAGACATTAAGACAGTGACTCTTTACATTATTGGAACAGCTAAAATTAAAAATATGCATGAAAGCAACCATCTCTTAAATGTTATAATAACAAAAACTCAGTTTGGAGAGGAAGTAGGAGAGAATAATGATTAATGATTATTAATACCTTATTTTTTAATGTGTTTATTGTTACATTAATGTGACCCTCTGAATCGTGGCTGGGGCCTCAGAAAACACCTGAGCCTGAATGAACTGCAGGTTTTGTAGTTTTATTTTACAGAGCCCTGCTGTGTGGAAGGTGCTCTGAAGAGCTACATGTGATATTCAGCAGTGGTAAATCCATAGCAGGATGAGCCTTTGGTAGGATTTTTGTGGATCTTAGATTTAAAGCCTTCTTTAAGGCAAACCATTTCTGGTTTGATTTATCTCAGACTGTGCCCCTCCCTGTGAGAAGCTGTGCTGGAGTCAGACCCTGCTTTAGTCCTTTGTATGGTACACATGAATACTGCACAAGGTTGTGCTTGCATAGTGCTGTCCCTGCTCTTCAGGGCAGAGTTGAATCTGGCTTACCAACATGTTCCTTCTAAAGTTTCATGCTTTCAGGGTGGAAAATACTCCTATGCTACCTCCAAAAATCATCATTTAGAACCTTTAACATCTACCATGTGCTTATTTCATAACAGAAGTTCATTACTCCTGAATTTACCAGCAGCTATTTGAAGTGTTAGAAACCTTGATTATATGGAACACCTTAATACCTTTCTGTTTGGAAATCTAAAAAAAAAAAAGGGAGTCTATTTTACTGTCTTTCAGAAAATGTCTGTGAAATTGTTTTGGTAGTGCTGAAATGCAGAAAAGCCTGTGTTTCAAGATAGACTTACTTTACTCATCATTAATCTTCACTATGTATCCTTTCTCCAAGAACATAAATGTAAAAACTTAGATGAATTAATTTTCTTGGCAGAATTTTTGTGTAATATGTAGCATTTGAAGACAAAACTGAGGTAGCTATTTATAGTCTAAAATTTGTTTTTCCTGAACTATATGTTGTGATATTTTGGGATGTCAGTGTCTGAATATGTTAGAAAATTCTTTTGTACTAGGACAAAAAATTTTATCTTTTTTATTTTGAGTTAAAAACTAAACATTATAACTCCTCCCCAATTTATCTCCCCTCAAACAGTAGTTAAAATAAACCCTACATATCTGTCAGAATCCTTGCTTTCTGGGGGTTACAAGAGGTTTTCATTAGAGTGGAAGGTAAAGTTTGCACTACTTTTCATACAGAATTTTGCAGGAGAAATTAGACCAGCCGGTGTCTGCGCCACCGTCACCCAGAGACATATCAATGGAGATAGACTCTCCAGAAAATATGATGAGACATATCAGGTTTTTAAAGAATGAAGTGGAGAGGTTAAAGAAACAACTGAGAGCTGCACAGTTACAGCGTGAGTAAACTACTTGTTTCAAATCTTCTGAAGTTTTTGCATTGTAAGATTTTTATATGTACTTTCTTGGGTTTGAATTTAAGGCAGAAGTGGAAAAAAATGGGGCAGGTTTGGATTGCAGCATTTTCATAATTGCAGTATAATTGCTTGTAGATGTATTTATACTGTAGTTTAGGGGGTTTTTTAGCTTTACTGAAAGAATCAAAAAATAATCCTTGACTATTTTGTGCTGGAAAAAGATGTATCTATCATTTTTTTTTTTCAGAAACTTAGCAGCATTTCAACATACAAATTTTTCAAAATGTATTTATGGCCTACTTTGTAGGAGTCATGTTGCAAATTAAGAATTACTGAGGAGGATTAACAGCTAGCAAAATAAAGGTTGGCTGTGTATAAGAATTTCACTTGTTAATGATTGTGGCAACCTGAGGCAGCTGTTGCACAGTATAGCAGCATTAATTTACTGTGTCCTTTCCTGTGTAAGATGGCTTTGAAGCATAAAGAGCTTGTAGAAGTCATCACATTCCTGTTGTGCGGGGCTGGGGCCCCTTGCCCAGCAGTGGGACCTGCACTGTGCCCTGCCTTCCCAGGAAGGGACTGTGCACTGAGCACGTGGGCTCAGCTGCCAGGAGGCTGCTGGCACCTTCCCTTGGACTTTGAAGTGCCAGTCCTTCATTCCTTCCTGCTGAACCCAAAATTGCTGTCTGAGAGCCAGCAGTTCTGCCTGGTTCTGAGTCTGTAGTGTTACACTGCAGTTGGTGAGTGAGTAGATCCCTCAGCACATGGCCAGAAGAATCTGGGCAAATGCAGAATAGTCAGTGTCATCCCCCTCTGGCCAGCCTGGCTAACTGGAATATTTCAACCTCCATTTAGAGAAGGAGCTTGCTGGAGGCAGAAGCCTTCCTTCAAGACAGATGATGGATCAAGGGTGCTCTTTTGCAGAGACCTTGTGCACAAGTTTGTTGCATTAATAATTTGCGGCTGTTAAAAGAAGATAAGGACAGCTAATCTTTGTAATTGCAAATTCTGCACTTCAGCCTTCACACTAAAGTTCAGAACAAGAGCAAGGCCTTAGATTAAAAATACTCTTCTTGCAAATCCAGCCTAATTAATTTCATTTCAAGTGCCCTCTATTTTTAAAGTGGTTTCTTTTTGAACTACTGTGATTTAGAGTAAAAAATTGAAAGCATTAATGCCAAATTCACATTGAAAATAAGAGCTAGGTTTAAAAGGACTCTCTCCCTTTGTGAACAGGTTAAACAGAACTACAGTACAAATAGCAGAGCTGGTAGGAATGGTGGATGTGCCAGCCTGCAAGCAGAAGATGAAACTGAAATACAGTTTTCAGATTGGTGTTTGTAATACAGGGTCATTAGAGAACCTCTAGTATTCTTCTTAAGTACTTAATGAAATCTGCTTATGAAATTCTGATACTTGTATTATATTTTTTATTTCTGAAACACTTCTAGGAACTGGTTTGGTATGATAATAGTGTACAAGAAGTGACATTGTTAGATTTAAAAGTGATATTTCCACAGAAGAGAGGTAAATCACATGTTGTTAATGGTTTGGGAACAGGTTTCTAAAACAGGAATATTCTTTACCTTGAAGGTTGCTGCATAAAGGAGTGATGACAAAGCATGATGAATTGTTTTGGGTTTTCCTAATGTCAGGGATTTAACTGTAAGCTTGCTTAAACATTACAAAATCTCACAAAATACACTATGTGTCTCATGAGTCTTCATCATATATTCCATTTTATTTAAGTAATCTGTCACAAAGCTCCGTAACTTTTCATAATTTGACTTTATCACTTTAAATAATCTGTGATACCAGACCATTTAAGGGGTGTTTACTGAACTTGTTTAGAACTGACAACTCAAATTGCCCTTTGATGTAAAGAGTAAACCTCTTGTTGGCTTTTAACATTAAAATTGAATACAATTTTAATATTAGGATTTTAATATTGGTACATGTTCTGTTGGACAGTTTCTATGAGAAGAAGTGCAATTGAAAGAGTGCTGTAGAATATATATAAGGTAGCAATTTTAATACAAGTTTGAGTTTGGAGTTTCAGAACTTGTGCTTTTTCCTTCAAAATGAAATATACCTTTAAAATAACTTTTTTCAGCGTGTTGCAGGAAAATCTTTGTAAATGTGGAATAGCATTATTTTAGTGGAGCAGGAATCAGTATTTTTTCTTAATGGTTTTAGTGATGTTTTCTTATTAAAATTTTTCTTTCTTTTCAAATTTATTTTAATAAGCACTTTTGGTTCCCGATGGTGGTTTTTGTTGGTTTTTCTTATATTTTATTTTCAAACTTGATGTCAAGTAATAGTTTATTTTTGTAGCTGCTGTTCTGAATTAGGCTTTGAACTAATGACTTAGAGGTGAAAATTTTCAGTGATCTATCCTGAGCATTTTCTACATCTTTATCTTGAAGTGTTGGAGTAAAATTAGGCACAACATACTTGGCTGCCTGAGAAATGGAATTTTAATCAACTTTTAACAAAACGATGAATTTCAGATTCAGAGAAGATGGCACAATACTTAGAAGAGGAGCGACATATGAGAGAAGAAAACTTGAGACTTCAAAGAAAATTACAGAGGGAAATGGAACGTAGGGAAGCTCTCTGCAGACAACTGTCAGAAAGTGAATCCAGCTTAGAAATGGACGATGAAAGGTTTGTAATTTTTTGGCCATCCATATGTGTTGGACTTATTTATCAGTATTTATACTACTTTTTGAATATTACAGAATAATTTTAGAAGTAATGTATATGTGGATTTAATATGCATATCAAATTTCAGCCTAGTCCAGGAATTGTATCAATGTTGTACAGAAGTTGCATTAGTTGTAACAATGAGGAAGAAAATATTTATATCTGAAGATTGTTTAGGGGTTTGATAATATATATTGAAATAAATACAGCTGTGGAGTTGAGAATCAGGATAGTTTTATCACAACACCTTTGTTTTGCCCCTAACTTGGTAAGTGCAAGGAATTCTGTGAGGTAGGGACATCATCTTTACTTCGTCCTTTGCAGAAAGTAAAATGTGTTCAGCCAAATACAAGTACATACTGTGTAAAACCTTTGAGAGAGGAAGCATTTCCAGAACTGTTGGGTTGTTCCTGATATCCAAACCATAACATCCTTGAGTTTTTTTTCCTCTATTGCAAGCTGCTTCGCTTGCCCTGACCTTACAGATAGTCTTGAGTTTTTCATGCTATATATCTTGCCTTTTAGTGTTTTCTCACGTCACAGAAATATGACAGTGTTACATCTTGAAAGAGGATTTTAAGTACATTTTGAATAAAACATTCTTATTTTTTATCAAATGCTCATTATTTGGTTGTATTGTTGTATTTTATTTTGGATTTATGGTGGTTCTTTAGAATAAGTAAAAAAGTTACTCTGTGCTGTGTATTTTTTCTGATACTGAGAGATTTCTGTTTCCTCATGGGTCCTTAATATATTTGTTATAAGATGTAATTTACTAGAAACAAAGTACCAGATATTTTGTAGTAAGGAGCAGCCTTAAAGCTCAAAGTAGTGTGTTCATTCTAATGAAACACCAGGGCAACTTGACCTATATTGCATTAGCATCTGATATTAAGGTATAGCAAATGCTATATAAATTAAATTGTTGGAAATAGGGGATTCTGAGATTGGATTTT
Organism: Promerops cafer; assembly: GCA_013398275.1. Lineage (NCBI taxonomy): Eukaryota > Metazoa > Chordata > Aves > Passeriformes > Nectariniidae > Promerops > Promerops cafer. The sequence goes on along the minus strand of VZSE01001564.1, from coordinate 2,602,676 downwards.
TTTTCTTATTAGGCTTATCTTTTTCCACTATTTACAGTGTAATAGAAGTACAGTCAGAATCTAAATCTGTGAGAATTACCAGTATTAATCCAAAATTGTAGAGTATCCTAACAATTTTTTATTGCCCACTTGTAAGTTGTGGTAACCAGGAAAATTTGATTAACTATTCTGTACTTTTAAGAAACGGTCATGTTTGATTTTTTTGGTACTACAAAGGCCTGACAGAATAACTCCAAGTATTTGCAGTGTAAGTAATAGAAAGCGAAGTGAAGGACAAAGCAGGCATTAGTTAGCCTGAGAAGACAAAATACTTGTGGAACTACATGCAATCATGATTTTAAAATGTCAATTTTTGTCAGTTTACGTCTTCCTAAAAATGATGGTGGTGATGGATCAGGTATCCATTCCTTTCAGTTGCATTCTTTTTGCTGATAATAATTATTGCTTGTAGCTGAGGGTAGATGAAGATGCTTTCCTGAATGTAAAAGACACCTCTCCCCAAGCCTCTTTCTTCAGAACAGCAGTAGCTTTGTCTTACTCCTCCATCCTGTTCTTTGGGGTAGCAGGGTAATCCTGAAACCAGGATGCATGCTAATGGGGTGCTGCTGTCCCACATCACCTGAGCCAGGTAGTGGGATGACTTGGAGGAAACTCTGTGTAGAACACAAGGAGATTGAATCAGAGATGCTGCCTTGCTGGAACACACACACTGGTCTGCATTGGAATTACTGTGTGTTGCAGGGGTAGCTTAGTTCAGTTTCACTAACCTTGCCACTGGTAGCTCTTTTAAAAACTTGTATATTTAATTAAACCCTAATTTATTAGTTCGTTAGTTTTCTGTTGTTTGCTATTGCAGCTACTTTTATTACCTGGTCTACCCAAATTCAAACCAACTTTGGTTTCACTACAGTGTACTTCCTGTATTAGGGCATGTGGCTTGTTAACTCTGAATATCCTGGTTAAAAACCAGCAAGGTGCAGTATCAAAATATGTTTCAAATAGTTTATGGACGGACCTTAAAGTAGTCATTGTGAGTTCCATCAAATAGGAGTGATTTTAATGCTGTTCCACCTTACTGGTTTTTTTTTTTATTATGATGGGGAAATAGATGCAGCTACTAAGAATTCCTGAGAACACACTGGTGGAAGAGGAGACAATTAAGATTCAAAGGGCTGTTAGGTAGCAAATTTGGCCTGCTGCTCTGCTGTGTCCAGTAAAGAAACACAGCTGAATCTAATAATATAAACCCACCTGCACTGATTTGCAACCACATGGAGAAGGTGAGCAGGGGGGCATCTAATCTAGAGAGTGATTGGAAAATCTAAGTGGAGAGTGCCTAAGCAACTCAACCTGAGACTGCCATCCTGGTGCTGTGGGGAAAAAAACCCATAAGATCCCTTGAGACAGAAACAGTAAGTGGAAAGTGGGAGCGATTGGTATTCTTTTTATCCTTTTATATAGCACTTGATATCTGTGAAGAAACTTCACTGTAGTCAGTGAATGAAGGACAAGTAAATATCACTAAAATATTACAGGTGGGGAAAAATGCCTTGCTTCTGATCTGTTCTGCTTATCATAGTGAAGTGTGGGACGTGTCTTACAACACAGCCTGGAAGTACCGTTCATGAGATGGTCCTGGGTTGAGTGTGTCTCTCTTTCTTCCAGTGGCAGAAGACAGGATGAGCAAATGTCTAAATATTGGGACAAGAGGGATTCAAGTAGGAATCAGGACATGTTTTTAATGCTATGGCTGATTAGCTGTTGGAACAAATTATTAGTACTTTAATGATTTCTTCACCCTTTTTCATGATTTCAGATTAGTGCTGAATGCCTTTCTGGAAGATACACTCCAGCCAACCAAGCTTTTGAGTTCAATGTAGAAATGGTGTGTGAAGTGCAAGAATGTAGAATGGGTCAGATTGGATGACATGGTTTGCATCTCTGACCTTAGTACATACTATTTAATCATATGCAACTTGTGTGGTTTTAACTGCAAATGCCTAAGATAAGTCCAGCTGTTTCCATGGAAAGTTAAGCCAGTGTCAGCAACGGCGAGAGTTCCTGTCATGACTTCCTAATGTGATTCTTATGGGAATTGAAAAAATCACAGTGAAACATTTAAAACATGGCACATTTTAAAAGGTTTGATCTAATTATTCTTTGCCTTTTTTTGTTAGATATTTTAATGAGATGTCTGCACAAGGATTAAGACCTCGCACTGTGTCCAGTCCTATCCCTTATACACCCTCACCAAGTTCTAGCAGACCTATATCACCTGGTAAATATTTAACCCAGTTTCTAAAATTATTGTATGCATCACATAGTAACGTGCCCTATTAATATATTTAGGTCAGTAGCCTTTCAAAGTTAGTTTAGAGAAAAAATCCTGCATCATAAATGCAAGAATAGTTTTGCCTTAGGTGTCTTCTAGTGCAGCATGTTCTTGGATGGTGACCAGATATTCTGTATTTCAGATCTGTGGACAGATATTGAAGATCAGTTAAGTTGCTATCATTTGAACTTTCTTTCTTTTTTGCTCTTTTTTTCTCTCTTGCTGTCTTTTTTTTCCCCCTCCCTTTCCACACAAGTTCTCCACACAAGTTATGCAGCAGGACACATGATTCAAATGGATGTCTAGAGTCTGATGAAGAACTAGTAATGAGACCAATATTGTGCTCTGAATCAAAACTTCTTAGAGAAGTTTAATCTTGAACATGTTGGAAAAAAAGTCAATTTTCATTTCTCATTAGTAGAGAAATGGCTTTTGTACTTCTGCTATTTTCTATTATTAAACAATAACTATAAAATTAATAATTCCAGTCTTACATACTTTGTATAACAGAGGCAAACAACCTTTTCTGAGTTTCTAATTACTGAATAGGTTTTAAGTCAAATGAAATGCAATTGTATTACTAACACGTTTATTAACTGAAATTTAAAATCCCTTAAAATTGCACTTGGACATTCATTACAAGCTGTTGGCAGTGAGTGTTCCACGGGGCTCACAAACACCTTGTACATAAAGAAGTGAATTGTGCATGCCTGGCTTTCCCACGTTCACCTCTGCCAGGCAGATGAGATGTGCTCTGTGTTGACACAAGGTGGGGATGAGACATTTTATTACACAGGTCTGCTAGAACATATAAAATGTCTTTAGATCCCTTAACTTTCAAGGTAGACTGTGGTTTCCCAAAGGACTATAAATAGTTTTCATGCAGGTGTTGCATGTGTGAAAATCAGCTATGGCCCTAAGCCATGTTATGGTGTTAGAGATGAGCAGTGTGACCATGAGTTTTCAGAAGGTTTTTGCATTTCTGCAGTGAGCCAAATGACTTGACTTCCAGTGTTTTGCAGGGTGTGTTACCAAGAAAATTATACAGATTTTCTTATCCCTTTCCTGTAACTGGCTGTACAGAAGTGTAGTTGTGCCAACAGCTGCTCTGGAGTAACGACTGGGTGTTCATGGTTCTCTGTGTGCAGCCTTTGTAGCAGTAGGATCTGCAGGTTGGATCTGCAATCACACAGGGGTTATAACTACAGCTCTGTGTGGGACAGATTACCTGCTAACTTGCAGGCTTGCATCTTACATGATTTAGCAATGTGCCCTGTTTAGGTGATGTGTCAGTGCAGGAGAACTCTGTCAGTTTATTCCTACACTGTTGCTTGTTCCCTTCCCATCAGTAGTTGATACAACAGTAAGAATTTTATCTCAGAGACAGGGGATGCTGAAACCCACTCTGAAGCACAGCTGAAATAATTGTTTCTAACAGAGTTTATGAGTTTGGAAATTTTGGTATGGTAAACATTCCAGGCTATCTTGTCTGCACAGGCAACTACATTAATCTCCTTTTCATCTGATAAATTAATATCAGCAGTTGAGAAGTTTCAGTCTTCAGAAAAAGAGAAGTAGCAGTTTGTTAGAGAACTAATGAGATCAATAGGGAATTTTGTAGAGCTGTCTGGGATAAATTAATGCAGTAATGGATGAAAACAAACAGTTTTTGAGAGCATTTTGTATCTAAAGTAGTACAGTAAGTTGATGCCAAAAGTATCAGCACAAAATTATAAAACAGCTGTATGTTGCATCAAGTATTTGTATGACTTGGCATATTTAATTTGGGAAATGATGTGCCTTGAATCTGTGGAAGCAGAATTTGTAACCAGTTAGAAATGCTGTAATTTCATGTGGATAGCTGGTTTAATGGATTGGATTCGGGCTTCTGAATCCCAGAGTCTTTTGTGCCTGCATGGCTTGCGATACTACTTGTGAAGACTCTTTGAAGCTGAGATACTGCTGAGGTTTCTAGCACAGTGATCTGTGCTAGAAATCTTCTAGAACTTTGAAGATAGTGTAATTACTGCTACTCCTAGGCAGCTTGGGATTAGTTGTTCTAATTACCAGTTAGTATTCAGTGTAGATACTGTTCTGTGCTTTGCCATTAGGCTAGATAGATATTTGGGACTGCAGAGATGAACTGTCCTGAATGTATGTGCACTGCTCTGGTTTTGTTTCTTTGGCTGCCATGTAGACTTGCATTTGTCAAGCTTGTGGAGCTGGATTATTCCAAAGCAGTTCAAAATTGCCATGTTACAAAGCTGGCTCTGTTTTGCCCATTATTTCTAGGCTCTTACCTCTGACTGGCTGCCTTGTCACCTCCCTGAACATTGACTTGTTTCTGTGAACGTTGTTGCTTACAAAAGTACTTAAATGTAACACGTGCTCTACAGATAATTAGATTGTGTAGTCAAAAAGGTAGATTAATTTTGTTGTTACTCCATAGTGGCAGGGATTCTTTTGGAGTAACTCATAATTTTCACCAGACATACATTGACAACGTAGCAGAATCCCACAGAATTGAAGGAAGCAAAGGGAGTCTGTTTATATGACTTCCCTAGTGATCTGAGGCTTGTTCTGTTTTCTCCTCCAGATCTTGTCTCATCGCAGGTGCATGCAGACAGGGATGATGCTGGGTGTTGCTGCAGGGACATTGTTCTGTATTGGTTTAGTGTGAAGTGTGAAAACTGTTAAATCCAGTGTGTTGTTATAAAAATTTAATGGGCCTTCAGAAATGCTTTTTGGTCATTATTCTCCAAAGCAGTTGCTTGAGTCTAATTGTAAACAGCTGAGAAAAGTATTGTCTCCTTCCTTATGGTATTTTTGTCAGAAAGCAGAAAGGAGCAAAAGGTTTTGGAAAATGTGCTCTTTGGAGAAAGTCAAACTGTTCAGGACACTTTAGGTGTGAACTTGAAGCATTTGGCAATTGCCGTTTCTGTTTTCCTTGGTTAAATAGAGCTATACAGGAACTCTGCATTTTTATAATTGAGTTCTTGAAAAAAGGAAGTACTTGGATGAAAGGATTAGATATTTGCAGTTTTGAATATTGGGCTGTCTTTAATGTAGATAAAACAAGCTGTAATTTTAAATGTTAGTTGCTGGCCTAGTCCAGCTAGCAACATTTCCCAGCATGTTTTAATTTCCCAGCCCCAAAAGTCTATAAAACGCTGAGGCAGAGGAGGAGGAAGCCCCAGTGCAGATCTGGTATGCCTTGGAGGAGCCACCTACATCCAGTTCTTTTGTGGAACTGCACTGTGACCCAGTGCTAGATGGCTTCTCCAGGCACAACCTCTCTGCTTCTTCAGACTGTATGTAGTTCAGGGAGCCATTTCCTCCATGGAGAAATGGAATGCTGAATGGAAACACTTATGGACTAGAACTAAGCTGCTATGAGAGTCTTACACCATTTATCTTAAGTGAAAAGTTATGTTTAACATTGTATAATGTATGTTTGAAACATATGGTAGTGTGCTACAGGAAAAGAAAATAAATTTGCATCACACTTCTCAGTACAATTAGTATTTTCTAGATGTCTAATCTGTAGCATTTACCAGTTTTTAGATTATCACTGATTCAGAACCAAAAAATCTAAAAAACCCCTTGCACTTTAGTTTTTAATATCAAACAAGAATTTTGATGTTACCTTGTTTTAACAATTTTAGGTCTGTCATATGCAAGTCACACAGTTGGTTTCACACCACCAACTTCACTGACTAGAGCTGGAATGTCTTACTACAATTCCCCAGGCCTTCATGTGCAACATATGGGACCATCCCATGGTATTACAGTAAGTATTTAAATTAGTAAATACTTGTTATCAGCATAGTTTGGTTTTTGGAAGTTATCATTGGTTGTCCTTAAGCTTTTTTACAAAACATTTTTGTAAATGTTTGTTTTTGTCTCCTTACTCCAAGACATCTATTGCTGCTTTCTTCAACCCTGATTTTCCTCTTCACCCCTCAGAAACTGATTCTTTTTGGAGAACCTTTTTTTCTGCAAAAGAATAGGATGTATTTTCATCTTAAGGACAGTAATAGGTATCATCTTATGGATCAGCAGGCAGGGTGTGAAAAGTGATGTTCTAAGCTACTAAGCCTATCCCAGGAAGTAAAAACATTGCTTTCATTTTTCTCCTAGTCTCCACCATCTGACGGATGAGTCATCTGAGGTTGCTTCAAGCTCAGGTTTTCTTCAGGATGACACACAATGCTACCATCATGTCACTGTAACAGGCAGTTAACTCTTATTTTCTATTGTCATTGGCAAAGAAGAAAGTTAATATAAACATTTGTTAGGGCAATTTCTCCTATCTTTCAACTGAATTTATTTCCTTTTTACCTGCAATGTTTGATGCATTTCGCTTCATCGTGTTTCTTCTAAATATTTGTGGAGTTTAATGAGAAAACAAAGCCTAAATATTAACCATATGGCAAAATACCTTATGGTTGTTGTATCAAGACCATTTTGATTTTTCTCAGCAGGTATGGTAGTATGTAAATATTCGTCAAGGTTTTTGCTTATACTTGTTCTCAGTTGTAAAAATGTATTTTAATAGAATTTTTAGTTCAGTGCTAAAATATGGCTGCTTCTGGTTTAGGTGGGTGTGCAAAGGTAATTTTTACAATTTCACTGAGCTAAGGTGGGTGGGAACACTACAATGGTAGGTAGAACAGAAAGGAAGCTGGAGCTCAGCAGGAAAGTAGATTCTGGTTGGGGCTCAGCCCATGGCTGTGTGTCACATGAGTTAGTCACAGGAAGATCTTTATGCTTCTGCAAAACATGGAAACTAATTTTATAAATGAGTTTGTCAAGGAACTTGCTCTGTTCAGTCTCTGTGAAATACTACTCTTTCTGAAACTATAAATGAATTGAGTCACTGTGAAAAGATCATCTTGGGAACAAAATACTAATTGATCAGAGAAAAGTGTTGACAAGCAGTTCATGGCTTTGTCTCAATACTGATACCAGGTCCCCTTATATTATATGTATGCAAATGCAATAAATGATATTAAGTGTTTCAGAGGCATCAGTCAGTTTTCAAGAATCTCTTGGGTTTCACATATAACTTTAATCTATTGTACATAGTTGTGCAGAAAAATAGATACAATATATTTGATTTGACAAAACTGCAGTTTCATTCTTGACTCTTCATTTTTGATCTCCATTACAGAATAAATTTGACTTTACCTGTAGTACATTTGGTATAGAACTGTAATCATGCTTCTCCCAAGAGCTGACCACTGTTGATTAGTAATTATGGGTAGGTGGTTTGTCATGCCATGAGGCTGTTGATTAATGCTAACCAGATTGGTAAGTAATGAGCATTTTTGTTTCAAAAGTGCAGAAGTTAGTGTTGTGGAGTGTAGTTTATATTTTTGCACTGCTAACAATAAAGATCATCCTTCCCCTCCTGCCCCTCGGTTTGTTAAGATAAAGTGGAGTTTAAATCTTTCTGTTTAAATGTACCAGTTGTTGAAAATCTGTGGTTTCTGTTGAGGGGGTCTCTCTAGCAACTGCTTCACTCCTGCAGCTCGAAGCATTGTAATATTTTTTTGTTCTCCAAAGAGCAACCTGTATTATGCTTTGGTTTTGCTCCAGTGTGTGGGCTAAGAGTCTTTCCAAGAGCCAGAGATCCTGGGCAGACTCTGGTACTCAGAACTTCCCACCCACGCCCAGGTACCACATACGTGTACCTCGTGTGCCAGCAGCGCGAAGTTACCGGTTCACAGCTGGAGGTGCTGGGCCTGCAGCATCTCATTTCTTTTTAGGTTCCTGGTCATCATGGGTAAACACATCTGCAGGACATGTCTTGTATTCATTTCCTGCAAGCTGACAGGAAGGGATGCATGTTCTCTTTGATGTCAAGAGTACTTCCCCTTTCCTTTGCTACTCCATTTCAGAGGAACATTTATTTTGTGTAAAAGTTGTATTGTGACTCCTGCAATGTTTTGAAATTTCTTCTTCCCACGTAATTGTTCAGACTTCTTTGTGTGACTTTTTTTTTCCTTTGCCAAGATTAGAGGACTTGCACCTAACATTGTTCAGGAGTGTGTTAAACATAATTTCAATATTTGTTCTGCAGAGGCCTTCACCACGAAGAAGTAACAGCCCCGACAAATTTAAACGTCCCACTCCTCCTCCTTCTCCAAACACGCAGACCCCAGTGCAGCCACCTCCGCCACCACCTCCACCACCTGTGCAACCTCCGGGCCAACCCGCAGCATCGCAGGCAGCCAATTTTCAGCATTCAGTGCATCCCTCCTCTCAGCCTTAGTGCATGTGCTCAGCAGTCTCTATGTCAGAAGTGGACTCATAACACGGAGCAGTTTACTAAAAGCCAAAGGCTTACTTGGCATATTTGGATTTGACTTATTTGCACTGAGGTTATATAGGCTTCACTGTTAATTGTGTTGTAAACGTTTGTATAAAATGCAGCCAGTGTTGTGGGTCTACAACACTAACTTAACAAAGTTTTCCATCAGTGTTTACTTGAACTACATGTATGTCCATTCTCTGGCTGGAACATTTGCTACTCTGTTTGGTAATACGGCATTATGTCGTTTTGCTTGGCTCCAAAGCTTCATTTTCCTGGCTTTTAGGTTTGTAAAATTAAAGGGATACCTTTTTATATTTTTTCATGACAATTTGCAGAAAATGAAAGGCATGATGGGCTACATGATAAATTCTGAAATATTACAGTGTTTACTAAGCTTATGGAAGATCAGCACTATGTTTCAGTCATTTAAAATATCAGCTTCTAGTGCAAAAGTGAGTCAGACACCCTAATCAGTGCCCAAGACACAAGCTCTCTGGTATTACATAGCTAATAAGGTTAATTCACAGAGGACACACCCATACTTCTCCCGTTCAAAAGCACCTCAAACGTATGGTACAGTCAGAACTTTACACTGAGGGAACTGGCTTGTTGGAGTCTGTGGAATGTACAATTTGTGAACCTTAAGATTTGATGATGTCACTTGACATTTCTGTTAACCTGTAAGCTGCCCATACCGTGTGCCCTCTCACAGTGACCGTAGGGAAGTGTGGTCCTGCCCACAGGTTACTGAGAGCTGATTCAAGTGTGTGCTCTTGGATTTTTTTGCTGCAGAAGGCGATGTGATTGTAGAGAACAACTGATGATAATTTCTTTCTTGTTAAAATATATTCATTGTGATTCCCCTAAAGCAAAGTTTGAACATGTATTTTAAGTGTTCAAAAGTCTGTTAGTACATGAGATGAGCATAGAGGAATATATTGGCGTAACAGCCAAAACTTTGTATTGCTTGGTAGAAACAGAGTACAAGAAAGTAGCACAACATGGCACTAATGAATGCTTATTTAGCAGCCTAAGCCGGTACAATGTATAAAGAAATGTGTTCTGAATACATTCTTTCCATTCATTTAGCACAAATAAATTGGTTTCACTTTGCAGTGGAACAAAGTGTCACTTCTTGATATTGACATCCTACTGGGTTACATTTTTCCTGAGGTTCCTGTTGAGTACTGGGGTTTATATATTATTGATAATTTTAAATGGTTTACCTCATATATATGGATATGTGGGCCATGGAAAATGACAAGAGAATGTTTATTTTATGAGAATATGTATCTGGCTATAATCAGAGCAGAACATGAGTAATTTATCTTTTGTTTACAAAAGTTTGTTTGACATGCCTAATGCTTTATTAAGGACATTTTTAAGAAGGAAGTACAGCATTCTGGTAGTATACTAACACTTGTACATATATTGTCATGTTTGCCGCTCACCTATTCAGTCAGAATTGCAAACTGAAAATCTTTATGAAAATAGTGCTCTAAATCAAAGTCATAAGTTAAAATAATGTTGTAAAATGTTCCGCTTCAGGCAAAATTAGAATTTCTTCACTGTAGCTATGTAGTTTCAGCTCTGAGAGAATTTAGAGAAATGCATATATAGTCTATTACACTTCTTAAACCAATATGGGATCAAGTGCATTATCAAATTACATTACGTTAATTATGGTAGTGACTCTCTAGTCAGGCAATTCTCAAGATAGTGGCAGACCTAAAATTTGACCACTGCTTCCATCTGAAAATAATTGACCATAGCAGATGCTCAGCTTTCTATAGAGGAAGCTCAGCTCTGAGCATTATAATTAAACAGAGCTCCTGAATCAGTGATAGGATTGCATGAGAGAAAGTGACAGGCAGTCCGAGGTGGGACTGAGGTCAAGACAGAATCAGCTTAGTTTGACGCTTGTCCTTTTGTAAACATAAGACGAAAAAAAAAAAATATTCTTTATTAAGTAGGATTCCAGCTCAAGTATCCCAGAGTTTGAAGTGGTGCCCTCCTTTCTGAAGTGCTTTGAGATCCTTGGATGTACGGCTCTGTGGAGGGCAGTCTCATGGTAGTGGTAGCACAAATGTGGGTGGAAAGGGAAGAGCCTTTGATGGCGTTTTAAGATCTCAAAATGGAAAATTTCCTAGAATAATTTACATTTTGAAGCATATTCCAAAACTGAATTTGTGCAACCCAAGTTCAGCTGCTGTTATAAAGTGTCTTAGTGAACTTTCCTTACTGTTCCAGTGGGACTGTTAACAGAAGAAAGTAAAGAACTGACAAATGTATACTAAACCTTGAAAGTGTAAAAAGGCGCTAAATTGGCCTTACTGAACTAAGAGCTAAGAACGTTGAACAAACATTTGCTTGCAATCAGAAGTGTTTAAACTCTATTTGTAGACTTTTTGAATAAGATGAGAAATTGTGCACAACCATCTCCTAATAAATGTAAATGGATTTTCAGTTTTCCTTGTGAATTATAGTCATGAATTATGATTCTGCAGCTGTGATTTTATCAGATCCATATACTGGAGAAACTCACTTGACAGTGAGGTCCAGCTCACTATGAGGTCTTAAGTGCTTTGTTTCTCTCAGAAGCACCTGGGTGGTTTTCTGACATCCTTTTAATCACTAATGCCTCTCAGTTGCACACTGCATTGTCACTAGTTGTGTAAGGCCACAAAAGCAATTTCTAGCTGTGTGGAGCATTTTGTGAGCGTACCCCTTTACAGCTAAAGATTAAAAAAATAAAATCGACTTTTCAGCTGTTTCAGCAGTGCTTTCCTCTCTGACAATCAAGCAGCTTTCTTTTTGTATTTTCTCTTAAGGGATCTGACTTGGACACTGGAATGCAGCTGATACTCTGTAGAGCATTAAGAGTTTATTTTATCCACGATTTGTTCCACAGAAGTTCTTTGGAAGAAGAGGTGGGACTGTTCGGAGGTAGTCTTCCAGCTAAAAGCCAGATAAGACTGTTTTAATTACATATACTCCTCTGAGAGCATATTCCCAAGGGCAGAAAGTACATCAGGGTTTTTCCAGAAAATGTTAGTGCTTTTATGTTGGCAGTTGCTGTACTGGAGCTGAGCAGAACAGGATTCCTTTCCTGTTAAAGTGTTTTAATTTAGGAATCCAGCTGCCTGGGTGGAATCCCTGTGCACTTCAGCTGAATGAAAAACGCAGTCTTGGAAGCAATGAAAATGAGAAAGCTTCCTGGGATCTGTGCAAGTTGCACTGCTGACAGGAGAGTATTATGGACTCTGTTAAATAAATGGAAATTGATCATGGAGACAAATAAAAGAGCCTTAAATATTTTGTCAGTCAAAGAAACACGGTCTCTCATCCTCAGTATCAATCATTGCTTGCTAGGAGGATGCAGCCAGGGACCTTGATTGAGTTTTACAGTGGTTTTTGTGATCCATCCTAATGCTTAGTTTTACAAGCAGTACAAATTGTAATACTGTTCAACTCTTTCTGATGTTTCCTTTTTTTCAGTCATGGCAGTCTATTTCTTTTTGATCCTTGGGAGTCTACAGAGCATGGACTATGCAGAGCATATTCCTCCAGTTCAAGCCATCTCATAAGAAACCAGAAGGTTTATGAGTGTAAGCTGTAAAATTGTAATACATGCATACGTTGCAACAACCTCTTTGAGAGGAAAGATCTCTCCTCTTGAAGAGAGAGCAAACAGAGCCCCTAAATACCAAATGGACTGTATGCATAGAGACAATCTGGTTTCCTCAGTTCCCTGAGGAGCTGAATTCCTCTCCTAGCGTTTTTTGGTTTTTTGTTTTTTTTTTTAATTTAGATCAAGGTTCTTAAAATTTTAAATTATTTTAAATTCCACATCTCACTATAATGAGTAAGTACTCAGGATAGTTTCATGTTAATTTTGGGTAACAACCATTAGTCCCAGTACAAGCAGAATTTGAGTCAATGCCACTGTGTAGACAGGAGGAAGTCACTGAATATGCCAGACTGTGGCCTTTACAATGCAGTTAAAGTGGGAGTGTGTGCTCATATAATGATTTATTTTTCTAAGCAGCTGGTTTTGGATTTTGGGTGTGTTCTGAAGAGGAGATAAACTGTGGAGTTTGGTGCTGCATTACAGACGGCTGCTGCTACTTTAGGGAGAAGAGTGCTTGTGCCTGTTCCACTAGTTGGGCTCCAAAGAAAAGTACTACCTCATCTTTCATTTGGGATGATGTGGCCACGGGGTCAGCAGAAATGTTGTAGCTGTGTTAGGTTTTGTTCTGCATGTGTTACCTGGATGGGAGTCTTTCTTCACTGGAATGGGGCTCCAGAGTTCATAAAGCTTTTGTAGAGGAGGAGTGAAGAGTTAGGACAGATGGTTGAGGGTTGAGTTTGTGAAAATTGTGTCCCTGTAGTAAATTGCTGCTCAGAGTGCTCTTTTTCTAGGCCTGGGGATTGCCTGTATTAAAACTGTATGGGGGGCGGGGGGGGGAGGGAGCTTTTTTTGGTGATTTCCTTTGAAAAAATGCTGTGTTGCAGTTCTTCTAAGTTTATGGCATTGGTATCTAATTGAAAAACAACAACAACAAAAAATCACAAAAAGCAATTCCCCTTTCCACAGAAATATTGGAAGTAGCCTTCTGTGTGCAAAGGTGGGTTTTCTCATGATAAAACATAATGCTGTATCTATAACCGAAGATGTTTTATTCTAGTGGTAAAACCTAAGCTGTCCAAGGCACTTTAGTTTGTGATTGCTGACTTTTGTTTTGGCAGGTGTTTCAGATGAAATCTAAGCCTCCTGTGGAGGAAGAAAAAAATCACCTGACAGCTGTAGACTGTTCCTTTCCTGCAGAAATACAACAATTTCCTCAAATGCAAGTGGAACAAGCATCCTTGAGCTTTTCTGAAGCTTATATTTAATTTCAGTTCCTTGATGATTGCTCTTGTATATTTAGAGAATCAATGAAGCCTCATTATAGGTTGGTTGGGTGTCTAGCTGATTGTTCCTATCCTTTTCTGATCCTAGTGAAGGAAGCCTGTTCGAATTTGGATCAAACAGTGGCCAAAGTGCAGATTTGTTGAGCTTGAATTCAAGTGGTGACTTCAAGAACATTACACTGTGTTGGTGTGGATCAGAGCTTATTGTAAGAATCTCAGATATGAAGAAGTTTGGGTTTTTTAGCAGGTTACATTTTATTCCTGTACTAGCTGTATTATTGCTTTTTTGTATATCTCAAGGTGTTTACATATACTTGTAATTGTTACGATGTGTCTGTAATCAAGCTCATCTGTGCCTTCATGCAGACTTCCAATAAACACTTGATTTTTTTGTATTTGCTTGTATGGAAGACTACTGGGTGGATGTATATTTCCTTCTCTGTCAGCCTGTCATCACTGGGAAAAAGAGGAAGAAAAATGAGAACTAGGGGTCAGAGAAAGATACGTGTTTGTTTGTCTTTGTTTTTGCTGTCTTTGATTCTAGTTGGCCCATTCCTTGTGTTAAATGTCTGAATGTGTAACCTGGGGAATAACCTGTTCACGTAATAAAGTTTTCATAGGAGGTGCTCCTCAGTTTGCATTAGGTGGATATTCAGTGCATGCCTGACTCCACCAGTTTTGCTTTTGTCTTGGAAGAATGTAGCAATATTTCTTGAGTTATTATTGTGGGGAAATTCCAGAGTACTTTTCTGAATTAAACATGTCTGTTTAACTTCTCACAGTTGCCTTTCATGGGAGTTCAGGCTTTTTTTTGCCACAGTATTTTTGGTCTTAGTTGACCTCCTTACCTTGAGGGTACTTTTCCTTGGGAGGGTGGGGTGGAATAGGAGAATAATAGAGTTTCATCTTTTTACCATTTCTTCTCAGTTCACAGGAACAGAGGTGTATATTTGTACAAAGTTACAGAAAAACATCCTACATTATCTGAGTCAAAAGCTGTACATGGCAGGTCAGCTGTTTCTCTAACCTGATAGCAACTGTGAGAAGGAGAGAAGGCAAAAAATGTTTCCTTGCCTATGCTAAGGGGTATTCTGTATATTCTGTAGCTCAGAAAAGAGTGCTGTTGCTATTCCTTTGTAGTAGCAAATGTCATGGTTTCAGGTGCTCTCTTCCACCTTTTCTTGATTGTCTTGTAATCACACCTGATTGTTAAGTCATTCTATGATTGATGGATTCAGTTATTTTCTAATGGAGATCTGTCTTAAGAATCCACCATAATTTTTGCTGTTTTGACATATTTCCTTACTAAAACCTTAATCAGTTATTATACTTAATGATTTTAGAGCATGATTCAGTTGTAAACTACAGACTGTATGTATTTGTGTAAATTCTGTGAGTACTTCGTTGTGCCATCCCTTTTGATGTTTCTGATTTTGTCACTGTTTTATTGTGTGCATTCATTCATGAGCACAGAGGTCACCTGTGGTGTACTCAGTAGCTTGTCTAAGTATTACTTGCTGTGTCTGGCTGTTCTGCCAAGATTCTGGGTTTAGATCTGAAAGTCTCAGAGGTACTTAAACTTAGGCTTATCCTGTATTGAGTGTTGTGAGTGTTGCTAAACTTGTTGGTTGAATCCAGTTGTGTCTGTCTTGTTCAGGTGCTGCTCTGGCCTCTGTGACTGCTGCTCTGCTCAAGTCAGCACAGGCCTCTGCCTGCACTGGGAAGGGAGCTCTTCCACTCTGACCAGTAAAATCCGTGTATTCTGATGGCTGCAAATGCCTGGGCGCCAGGCCATGGGTGTATTCCAATGCTAACCTAGCTGATCCGTGTTACTCTGTTCTTGGAACACAGGCAGTGTTTCTTAAAAGGCCTTTATTCTCCTCATGCCCCTGCTCCAAATGCTGAGCAAGCAGTTGTTCTGCCTGTCCCTGACTGCCATGGCTGGTGGGTCTGTGCACTGGGGGAATGAGCTGATGCTCTCTTTGTGCATGTCCTTTGTTTTCTGACATCTGTGTGAACAGAAGTGAGCCACTTGAGCACTTTCAGAATAGCAGGGAAAAAAGGGAGAGGTGATGAATGTTGCTGGTTTAAGTTCAGGTTGCCTCATCCAGGTGATCACCCCTTTAGATGGTTCTTTTTTATTTCTTCCAGTGCTTGTACCCCTTTGTAAAGGAAAGAAAGTTCCCAGCATTACAGGGGTTAACTTAGAAATCCTGATAAACTGCTGAGAGTTAGAAAAAGAATGATGCATTGCACAGCAAGCAGTTTTAATAAGCCTAATCCTTCCTGAATGTAAAGGTGTTGCCTTGGATATCAGTCTGTTTCACATGCTTCTGAGACTATTCCATACCTTTCAAAGTACACAGCACAGCCATCCTGCAGAAGCAAGAAGAGGTTGAGGTCAGTCCTGCATTTCCCAGATGGAGACTGAAGGTATGTATAAACACTATTAAAGACTGTTAGTTCACTTGGATGCAGAAAACAGTAAATGCAGTTGGAAGGTCTGAGATGGGAACCTTGAGGCTTTTGAGCCTCAGGGCTGTTGATGAGAGTCATCTGTGTTCGAAATTCTGGATATCAGTGAAAATGCTCTACACCATGTCCCGTACTTTTTTTCTCTTAAGCCTTGAACGTAGTCTGGCGTGTGAATTTAATGAAACCAGAACAGTGATCTGTGGGAGTCTAAAGTATCTGTGGTGTGACCATCTGGCATTTTTGGGGCTGAACTTAAGAAGTATATGCTGCTACCTCCTTTCTCTCTCAGTCCCTGTAGGCACACTGGCTTCCCTCCTGTCACTGAAGGCCCCCTCGATCTGGTGTGAAAAAGCAGTGTTGTGAGCTGGGCTCTTGCCATTCTCAGTCTGAGTGCTTTTTGACAGTGCTGAATGAAACAGAAGGTACTTCTGTGGTGAATTTTAACACCATCTTGGTTGTCAACAGCAAATATTAAATGTAGAAGAGGTCAAGAATAAATGCTTCTATCTTTCTGCCTTGAGATGGGAATTTTAGATCTGCTGTGACTTTTTCTTTCCCCACACTTCCTAAAAATCGACCTGATTTTTCTGTACCTCCTCAACACTGCTACCTACTTCTGCTTATTTTCTAGCAGGGGAAAGAAAGCTGATAACATGAAGCAGTTGTGCAGTTCAGCTGGGATTGGTACCTGACTTTCTTTGGAATATGCAGTTTGCTCATCTGCATCACCAAATTAGGCAAATTGTTTTGGATCACTTGTATGTGAAGTTTTGCAGTTGTTTTTATACGAAAAACATTGGATGGTTTTTGGAAAGATACAAAGCTATTAGAAAGTGTCCAACGGGGGGATGTGAGGTTCCTAGAGGAGAAGCCATGCCAGGAGCAGGGCTCAAGTTGCTTGGTCTGTTCAGCCTGGAGGAGACTGAGGGGAGACCTCATTGCAGTCACAACTTCCTTGTGAGGGGAAGAGCAGGGACAGGCCCTGATCTCTGCTCTGTGGTGACACTGACAGGAGCCTGAAGTTGTGCCAGGGGAGGTTGAGGTTGGATATCAAGAAAAGGTTCTTCACTGAGAGCATGGCTGGGCAGTGGAACAGGCTCCCCAGGGAGTGGTCACAGCACCAGCCTGACAGAGCTTGAGGAGAATATGGACAATGCTGTCGGGCACACGGTGTGATTTCTGGGCTGTCCTGTGCAGGGCCAGGAGTTGGATTAGATGATGCTTGTGGATCCCTTCCAACTCAGAATGTCCTATGATTCTAATTCTTTTTTTTTTTTTTTTTAAATAACTGCCCTCTGGGTGTTTTTCCCTTTTCAGGGTACCTGCCTGCCCTGGGGCAGTGGCACCATGCCCAGTTACCCCCAGGTACCCTTAGGGCCTCCTGGGCCCTCAGGGGGCATCAGAAGCTGTGGGGTCTCTAACGGGGCCTTCCTCCATCCACCCTTATAGCTGAGTAGGGGATAAGGTGGAAACTGGAGCAGACTTAGCAGTAGAGAAATTAAAGTTCCTAAGTATGATGAAATCTCCAGCTGCAGTGGTACATATTTGCAAAATCTGTATTTCCACAGAAACTGTAGCTAGAAATGAGTTTCTGTGGGTGAATGGTTAAAGTGATTAAGGCTTTTAAACTTAATGTACTTTGTGTTGCTTTTGGTCATCAGGACAGTTCTGTATAATTTTAAAATTGTTTAGTCACTTTTCCTGCACACACATTTTTATACAGCAGACTTAGAAACCAGTAAGTCTCATTAAGTTTTATTTAAATTATTTTCTTGGGTTTTCTGTCCAAAACAAGTGTTGGCTGTGACAAAACACCAGCGAATTAAACCTGTTAAAAATTACTGCATTCCTCACACTATTAAGGACCTCTAGAATTAGTCTGGCTGTTGTCTTGAGTATTCATTAAATACATTTTTATGCTGTTAGTTTCTGAAGGTAATTGAGGGGTTTCAAGTTAACTCTTTCATATTTTGAAAAGACATTCATTTTTTTTTCAAAAATTTTGTCTGGACTAAAGTATTCCATACTATTACATACATACATACATATATATATATATATATATATATATATATATAGGCACCATGCAACTGAAATTAAATTAATGTCTGAATTAAGAGGAGAACCTATCTTTTTAGATTAAACATTCCAAGAACTTCCCAGAGTTGCTCCCAGGAATGCTGTGCCCTTGTTCTAGCAGCTTCCCTGATTTAAGGTACAATTTATTGCAAGAACAATTTGTGTGAATCAAGATTGCACGATAAAGACTTGGCTTCTTTTTTATGGTGTATTTTAGGAATACACCTAAACTGAAATGGTGGCTCTTTGCATTAAAATTTATGTTAACTATAATTCCAGCTCAAATCTTACCTAGATTCTTGGGAACACATAGTCTCTTGACAGCAATAACCTTGCTAAGCTTGTCTGGAGCAAAATCTTATATTTTTTCCTAGAGATTTTTTTTCCCCTAGGGAAATCTGCATGCATGTGCAAATGGGGTTGGAAATACGAATAATGTCCTACCAGCTAAATCAAATAATGAAATGAATCATTATGGCAATACATGAAGACAGTTTGGGTGCACCAGAGGGATAACAAGGGTGAAGAGAACGCAAAGTGAGCAGAATACTTGTCTTTGCATGGCCTAGAGTGAGGGGGAAGTTCAGCTTGTTTTCTAACAGAAAAGGAGCCAGACTTTGCTACAGTTGAAGAGCTTGGGTTTTCCAAATACTTTCACTTTACTCAGTCATTACAAAACTCTCATCCTCATTCTGAAACTATTTCTCTGTTTCGTGTTTCTGTTAATCTTAAAAAGGTTTCTGTTTTCCCAGATTACTTCTTGGAAGACAACTTTAAAGGAAGCCAGTTTCATTCCCCCAAAGTACAAATGTTTAATTGGTTAGAGTCAGGATGCCTCATGATAGTAAAAAAGTTTGCTCAAGATTTGATAAAGATTTACAAGGTCAAGCCATTAAATGTTGAATAAACTACACTGTTAGAACTGGTTGTGACTGAGATAGTCTTTCAGGCTACAAAATTCACATTTTGAATAGTTTATACTGGCATGAAAATATATTTAATCCTCTTGCCTTCATTATTTAATTTGGGTGTTTCATTGGGGTGGTTGGAGTGGTTTTTGGTGGCTTTTTGTTGTTTGGGGTTTTTTGTTAACGTGCTGCCGGTTTTATTTTCTTACTACTTGCTTCTCTTACAAATCTTGTTCTTTGGTCCATACTGCATTTTAGCAATGTTGTAAAATCTTTCCTTTACCAGTGCAGAACACATTTTACAGTTTTAATTTTAATGGTACAAACATCCTGTGATTTACAGATGATAATGAACTTGAGAAGGTTCTACTGTCGTCTGCTGCTGACAGTATAACTTCCATACTCGCACATGCTTTTCAGCTATTTCCTTTCTTCCAAATTCCTGGTTTAAAACCTGTTCAGGGGAAAAAAAAGAAAGAGCTTGTAATATTTTTATTTTAACAGCACTGCCACTTGCATTTATAAATTGTCACCTGATCTTACTTAAAATTTATTATTGCAAGGAGTCTGTTATGATGTGATTCAGCAAACAGCAGTCAACCCTTGGTAAGTTTTCCAAAGCACCTGGATTTGTTGAGGGCTGAAATTGGCACTTACCTAGACATTGTGGGTCAGCTGTTGTTCTTGTTCCCACAGATGAAATAGCTACAATCAAGTTGTTTTGGACTTAGAAGGGCAGAAATGAGGGCTGAGTTTGGTTGCAAATTCCAAATGGATGAGTGGGCTGTGAAATTAGCTATGACATCTACACCTTTTTTAAAATGTCACAGTGGTTTCTGAAGTGAATGCTTCCTCCAAGCCTCAGATCTCAGAGTTCAATGAAAGGCACATCAACCTTATTCCCACAGGGGCAGAAGGAGCCAGGGAACTGTTTTCCTGGCAGTTATGCCCTCATATTAAAGTTGCTCACGTGGTGCTCAGGCTGCACTTTCTTCTTCCACAACAAATCCCCAAAAATAGAACAGACACTGAAAGCCTGACACTTGCTACAGCTTTATAATCCAAGCTGGCCTAAGGCTGAGGTGGGGGAAGTCTCAACAAAGAGCAAGGATTCAGCAAAGACTTTTTTTGTTTGTTCTTCCCCTCCCAAGTGCTCTGCTCAGAGGCAGGGTTCCTGGCTGCTCCTCTCCTGTTTCCAGAGCAGTTACATAATTACTGCAGGATTTCAAAGATAGGTTAGCGGAAGCCATTAAGGATGTTTTCCATCTCTGGACTGTAGAAACTTAAGGTCGTTTGTCAGCCTAAAGAAGAAAACTTCCCTTGGAGGAAAATAATTATCTTCTGCAAATGCAGCATTAATTCACTGTTGACATATTCAAATTTGCAATTCATCTGTTTAAATCTGTTTTACTTCAACTCTGTTAACTAGGGTACATCTCCTCTAAGATTATTCTCCTTAATGGTGGATATATAAAATAATACTTAAGAAAAAACATTTCTGCAACTCGAAGCAATGGCATTTCCTATGAAAATTTAACCTGGTGTTTAGGATGCCATCTTATTGCATATGAAGTCTGTGCCAGTTGGATTCTTGGTCAAATTATAGTGACTTCTTTTAATGACGATATGGGGAGGTGGGAGAGGAGAAAACAGCAATAAGAAAATGGAAGAGGAAATTCCAGTGTCAGTTTGCACAAGTATTACTGTATAGGAATGCTTTGTGTGTTAAAAATAAATTGCAAGCCCGTGTAGAGACATAAATCAAACTTGCTCCAGTGTTTCAACTGTTTCTGAAACGTGCAGGTAAGCATCATCAAGTAAGGAAGGTTCTATTTTTTTGGTCAAATGAACACTCTTTTCTTTGCCTCAAAGACTCTCAAAACATTTTAATATCCTTGCAGATCCTATGCCTCTTTTGAGGGACTTTCCATTACCTATAAGTAATCCCCATGAGTCAGTGAGGGAATAACCTTTCTCTGAGGCAGGCTCGTCCCTAAGAGAAGAATCTGAACAGCTCACTCCAAGCCCTGCCTTAACCCTCCAAAAATCACACCCCATTGCTGAGCCTTCGGTCTCATGTCACTCTCTGACTTGTGCAATCCCACAGTTCAAGGCAGGACTGCTTCTTTTCAGGAAGCACCCTGAATTCCTACTGAAAGTGGTCAGTAATTGTCTTTAACACTTGAGTTAGCTTGGCGAAGAGATCAAACTAACCAGCTGTAACAACAGTAGCTTCTCCAAAGCCTTGTGAATCCAAGGTAGAGGCTTTACTCTCAATATTAGATGTGGTAAATGGGCTAATTGCTAACCAAAAATTTTTTCTGATTCAACTGTTTTAAGGGGCAAGAGGATTGAAGCAACCCCTAGCAAGAAACTGTCCGAATGAGTTTAGACTGGACACAAACATGCTACAAAATTTCTACAGCAGACCTGTCTGTGCCTACTAGAGTGAGCCACTTGCAAGTTCTCCAGTGACATTGTCTGAATGCCATCTAAATCAGTCACTTGGGGCTCTATGTGTGTGAGAGCACTGGGTTTTCTAAGATTGAAGTCACTGGGCTTCTGGTTCAGCCTCTCTCTTCTGCTCTCTCTGTCATGGGGTTTTTTTTAGCCTGGAGAAAAGGAGGCTCAGGGAAGAGCTCATTGCTCTGAGCTTCCTGAAAGGAGGCTGGAGCCAGGTGGGGGTCAGCCTCTTCTCCCAGGCAACCAGCGACAGGATGAGAGGACATAGACTCTAGCTGTGCCAGGGCAGATCCAGGCTGGGTATCAGGAGGAATTTCTACACTGAAAGGTCTGGAACCCTGAGCTGCCCAGGGATGTGGGAAAGTTGCCATCTGCGGTAGTGCTCAAAAAACAACTGGATGTGGCACTTAGTGCTGTGGTTTGGTTGACAGGGTGGTGTTTGGTCAAAGCTTGGACTCAGTTGTGGAAGTCTTTCCAGGCTTAATGATTTCATGATTCCAAGGTGGGCTTGCATGGACTGAAACCTGCTGGTGGGAATTTGGCATTTGCTGTCTTGTTCGGATGTGTGATGCACAGACTTTTTCATCCACTGTTTCTGAGCCCAGGAATTCTGTAGGTTAAAGGAAACCAGTGCACAATAGATGCACTTTGCAGAAGAGGTGTGTTCTCCTTGCCTTACACGTCTTTCTGGCCTGTTGTACTGTAAGGGCAGTCTTACGAGCATCCCTTGTGAAATAAGGATAACACCAACTGTCCAAGGCTCAAATGCTGCAAAGAAACTCCTTCTGCCTTGTTCAAATGTTGAATTAATGTTTCTAAATATTGACAGCAGTTATGAAGAGCTGTTCATCCTAATGACCATGGTGCTCCCGCATGACTCCAGCTGCTGCTAGCAGGATACATCTGATGCCTGATTTGTGCTCAGCAGCAGATGCTCTGTAAGACTGCTAAAATGCCATGCCCATGTTGTGTAAGGCGTGTTATTTGTGATAAGTCTCTGGAGTCTTCCTCAAACAGGGAAAAAGCCACAGACAATGGCAATCAAAAGTAAATCCTGATGCTCACAAAATGGTAGAGGAGTTCTCTACCTAGAGAGTTCTAGAGGTAGTGCATGACCTGCTGTGTAGATATGTGGCATTAGAAGTGTCACAGGAGAATAAGGCACCTCCCTTGTCCTCTTTTCAGGTCAGGCATGTAACACACATTTACCTACTGAATTTTTGGTTTTCTAGTTTTTCTAGTTCCATTACTTGCTGTAATGATTATTGGACAAGCTGGAATACTTCATTTTGAAGTAGGTTGCAAGGGTTTTGAAGATAGATCTTGTTACATAAGGCAGTTGATGGAGGCTGTATGTCAGAGTTGAAAGCCCCTCTAGGATCAGCTATTACCCTGAGGTTTGGAACCATCTCAAATGCTGACCCTGCACAGCTCTGCCTCTGGATCAGCACAGGAGCACAGCACTGACACTTGGGCTGCAAAGCTACTGTAATGCAGCATTCTGAGCCTTTCTTCTGGCAATCTTTGCCATAAGCTCTTTAAGTCAGAGCCCAAAACCCAAAGAAAGTTTAACATAGGTACGTTTAAACATTTACGTCTGCTTTACAGTAAAGTTACAGAGGAGTTCCCAATCTGTTTCAGTGAAGACACAGTTTTTTGTGTTTCTACTTTTTTGGTAAGGAAGCTCCAATGATCGGTAAACAGACAATGGTTTCCAGTTCTCTTCACAGTCACTGGGGAGATGATTCACATAAACTTGGAGAGAGTATCACATTGCAGTGGTAGGACACTCTGGATATGTTTACATTGTAGTTGTGAGATCAAGCAGGTTTTCAGCTAATTTACTGATGGTAAGTTGTCCAAGCTCTTTGCAAATGCAGTGAGTTTCCCAGACCTTGAGACAGAGGGTCCAGCACAGCACAATGTTTGTGCTGCAGAATAAAAGGATTGACAACTCAGAGGCAGAGCAAGCATTAACAAGGGGAGGACAGGAATAAGCAGGAAACCATGGTATGAAAGCCAGGATTTCTGAGTGGCAGAACAATGCCCCACACCTGCCCAGCACAGGCTGTTTCCTGCATTGTCACATGTGAGCCACTGCAGAGGCTCAAGGAACGTGTCTGCACAGCCCTTTTTTGCCTGTTCTTTGCAAACCATGGTAAGTAAAAGAGCTGAGCCTGAAAGCTGCAGCCCCTTGGTGAGCTTGCTTCTGATCTTGAGAGCTTAGGTGGCAAAAGTGTGATGCCAACAGCAAGATATAAGCTTTTCTTGCTTAATGCTTCTCTTTGGATGCAGAAACTCACAAACTATTTTTCAGGAATTGGTTATGATTGAATGCTGTTGTGGGCCTGGGTGTGGATGCAAAGCTTGTCTGTCATTGCTGAGTAACTGCACTGAATGCAGACTAAGGGTGTTTACAGTGGACAAATCTATATTTAGACAAGCCCTGTGTGTCAGCTTGACATACAGCTTAAAATAACCTTCTCCCATTGTGGAATCTTGCTTTCCCTTTGGTCTCTTCGCTCACCAAGTTTGTCTTGGCAGTCAAAATTAAAGGATGTGTGGTTTTGGGGGCTCTTTAAAGACATTTGGAGTGATTAATTGTGAAGTACTTTAGCACGTACTGTATTGCCAACAGATCAATGCCTGAGCATAACCAGAAGAATGGAGTGTAATTTGGGATCATGGTCTCAGCCTGTGAGGACCCAACACTGGGCTAAGGGCAGCATTAGAAATAATGCTACATCTGAAGTGGCAGGACTGCACTATACAGAAAAAAACTGACAGCATTTGCATTGAAAGGAAATAGGAATGAGATGAATTTAGGTTTCTGGCTGTTTCATACTGCTACTGTTATCCTCTCCATTTAATTGATGGAAAATAAATGCCTTCCTTGATACTTTAATACAGTTAAATAAGAGAGGGGAAACCTAACTCAAGTCTATTAAATGAACTTAGCACTCAGGCAAGAGGAAAAGAGCATGTCTGTACTCTGCAGAGTCTCACAGGAATGCATTGTGCTGCTTCCTGCCCTGGCAAGTGTGTGCCATTAAACTCCAGTACCCTCTGTTGGCAAGAAATAGATGAATTTTCTGCAGGGAATAAGCAAACACTACTTCTGAGGAGCCATCTCGAGGACTGATGCACTACCTGGTGACCACCTCAACAGAAGTACTTGCCTTTGATTTATTGAGATTGCAAACGTGGGCCAAACAGATGACTTCAGCTCCAGAGCAAAAAGATGTCAAAGTCTCTTGTGTAGTCTTTACAAAGACTAAAAGCTGCACATGGGGGAAGAACTGAGGATTTCTGGAGTGTCTGACTGTCACAGTAGGGAATGGGTTGAGTCCCACTGGAGCATCAGCAGCGTGTGATGTTGGTAACAGCCCCCTCCTTGTCATGTGCCCAACAGGGAGAAGCTGGAGAGAATTCTGTGTAAAACAAATGAGTCGTTATTTTCTTACAGGATGTTCTTTAGTGCCTCTCAGCCACCTCACCGTGCCCTCTGCCACAGCTCTGATTACTGCAGCCTTCAGTGGAGTTTGGGACTTTCTGGGGTTTGCCTTGTGCCTAATCACAATGCTTTTCAGCAGTACTAAGGATCCAGTTCTCCGTTTTCTGTCCATTTGACAGAAATGCTGAAAGTGAAAATATCTTTAACCATTTTGGATTGTATTATTCCATAAAGGTGGTTATTCTAGTCCATTAAGGCATGAAGCTAATACAAACTAGAACTCAGAAAAGAGATTTGATATTCTGGATTAAGAACAAAAAAGCAGAGATAGCATAAACCAGTCTGCCTCCCTCTAGTTAAACAAGCACTTTATGTGCCCCACCTACAATAGCTCAGTAAGGAGTGTGACGAGGGAAAAAGAAAAGATACGTTACTGAGTTATTTTCTGAAAAAGTGATCTATTTATGTATTGTGATTTCTTTAATATGCTGGTATTTTTGCTGTCATCTGGTTCTCTAATATAACCATACATACTCATATATACAAGATTTGCTGCTATATGAGACAGCTCTGACTCTTGCCTTTCTCTGTAAGGAATCTTCTGATTTCTAAAGAAGATAGAATCTTTTTCCTAAAACAGTCAGTTGTCCCAGTATGATAATGACCATCTTAAATGGGGATTAGCTTTACTGTGAGGATCAGGTCAGGAAAGGGAAGTTGGGGTTGAACAACAGAAAGTTTGTAGCTCAGTAAAAATAGCACTTGTGGTTTGTACTGGCATTGATCTTTGTGAATTTGTGGCAAAACTGAAGGTCATGAGGGACCTATGCCATAATAAAAATATACTGCTAGATGTTTCCTGGAAGAAAATAGAACTGATAAATCCCTTTGCTTATAGATACAGGGCTAATTTCATTTCCATTTTGCACTCTTAGCAGATGTTATTCATCCTGTCAGCACTTACTTGTCATTTCGTGGTGCAGTTTTGTATTTTAGTTGAAGTGTACGTAATTTTTAAAATAGCCATAAAATAATGTGATTTTCCCTAATGTTGCAAATATGGAAAACACCATTATTTGCCAAACCCAAATAGTTCCTTTATCAGTTTAGGAAATGCAAATATATGCAACAGATTCAGAAGATTATGTTATGTAAAAATTGTCACAGCTCCCTAGTTTGCTATAATGAACTTTTACTAAGAAACTGTACCTCAGACGTCTTCAAAAACCACTCCTTGCAGCTGCATTGGTTGATTGTGTTGTGTAGCAAGAGCATTGAAGTGATAAGCAAGTTAAAATTACTTTTATTGAGCTTTTCCCTCATTTGGTAATACCCTCATGAGGACATACAGGTGATGTCCTCATTACCTACATGGGTAGCATAAGAACCTAAAAAACCCATTCAGTCATGTAAAAGTAAAGAAACAAACAAGAAGAAATTATAGAATACAGTTTTTTAAAGCTAGATGACTGCTGCTTTTGTTACAAGCTTTGCGGAAGGTTTGCATGAGATGTTTGTTTTGCACATATGTAGACTTGAAGACTAACATGGAAAACTGATTTACAAAGCAGCATTTTAATCATAGGATGGTTTGGATTGGAAGGAACCTTGTTGATCATCTAGTTCCAGCTCCCCTGCTATGGGCAGGGACACCTTCCACTACACCAGGTTTTTCAGGACTCCATCCAGACTGGCCTTGAACACTTCCAGGGATGAGCCATCCACAACTTCCCAGGGCAACCTGTGCCATGGCCTCACCACCCTCACAGTAAAGACTTTTTCCTAATATCTGTTATACACCTCCCCTCTTTCAGTTTAAAGTCATTCCCCCTTGTCTTGTCACCATGTGCTCCTGTACAAAGTTCCTCTCCATTTCTCTTGTGTGCAGCTGACCAGTTTGTCAGACATGGTTAGACTGGGGACACAGTTCATCTGAACACAAACTTCAGGCCTTGTCCATGTCATGGGACCTCTGCAGAGGATGGTGCTGTGGAAACCTTGGATTTAGTGCTATCAGTGACAGACAGGCCGTGGGAGGGACAATTCTGCCACTATATCTGCATCTTCCCAGATGAAGTAGGCAATATTCCCCATCGGCGTAGCTGTGATGGCACCAGGGAGCTTTGTGGTACTTTATTGGCATCTCCTAGAAAATCTGTGTTCTTTGCAGCTGAAAGAGTCTTGTTCCCTTTCACACAAATCTGAGAGAAGGTGTAGTGACCCTGCTTAATGTGGTCAAACAGCAGTGGACAAGCCTCATGCTTCCCATGTCTCACAGGAAGGGTTAATTTATAACTTCGGAAGCCTTGTCTCCTGCGGCTGCTGAAGACAAATGAGTGTCCTTTAGACTCTGTGAGTGCATCAATATTTAATATGTCTGCTTAAATTAAACTCCAGTCAAACTACTGATTGTTCTCATCTTGCTCCCCCTTCAATCATTAATGGACATTTTCCACAAGCAAGTTAAAAAAACACCTAAAATGGACTTTGC
The DNA here is from genome assembly GCA_013398275.1 of Promerops cafer. Classification (NCBI taxonomy): domain Eukaryota; kingdom Metazoa; phylum Chordata; class Aves; order Passeriformes; family Nectariniidae; genus Promerops; species Promerops cafer. The sequence continues at coordinate 2,575,241 of VZSE01001564.1, read as the reverse complement.
ATATATTGGCCTTGCCCTTTCATTCCAGACTCTCTCCTCCTATGCCGATTGCATAAGGACTGCAAAAATACAAAAGGATGCTCCCCAGCCTGGACCACAGTTTAAAGAACAATAGTTGATCAAATATTTAGAATTGGGTTATGTTTTGAGATTTTCCTCCATGGCAGAATCTGGACCTTCTTTAAAATCAAGCAAGCAAACAAACAAAAAGCCCCAACCAAAACCCCCTAAACCTGCTGCCTCTTTACCCAGGGTGATGATCCTTTTGATCAGATTTAGGGTGTTCAGCACCAGCTGCATTCCTTGCTGGGAAGGACCCCTTCCAAGATGGCTCTTTGGACACCCTCTAATTTTCCTCTCTGTACCTGCAGGAGCTGGTGCTAGTACACTGTCTGTGAAGTAGAGAACATTCCTCGATCATCTGTTCACTGGTACAGCTGCGAGTGACCCAGAACAGCACATCCTGCTGCCATGGTGTACCAAAAATCAGGTAAATTTTTAACCAGGTGCTGCTCTCATCCCTGGTCATGGTATACAAGCACCTTTATCCTTGGGATTCTTAGACCCCATAGGTTAAGGGGGAAAGTGGCTTATAGAAGTTATTCCGTGTTTTGCTTCATTTTCTATTTTGAAGTGAGGATGTAAGAATTCTGGTGATGTGTGGGATGGAAGTGGAGTTATGAACGGTGCAGTGCTACAATTCACTGGGAAGGCCATGTAGGAATGGTTTCTGAAGGGAAGAAATGAGAAGATTAACTAGTGATCTGAAATCTAAGCCAAATGGCAGTTGCCAAAACACTGTAGGCCAAGTGAGCAGAAACCTAGAGTTGAACAGAGCCACGTTGCTTGTTATGAAACCAGGGACAAAGGAGACATGGAGGAGGGACTGTTTCCTCTAACCTTGTTTTTCTGTGGCTTGTTTTCCCAGTGCTGTTTCTTGCCAGCAAGGTTGGCCTCTCAGAGTTATGGTATGCACTTGACTGGCATGTTCATATTAAGAACAGGTTTAATTAAAACAGAGGACTTGTCATCAGGAGGACATCCAGAGAAGTTAAAGCAATTTGGGTCTATATGTATTCACTTTAAATGCATATTTATTCTCAAGCAGGATTTCTTGTTCAGGTCCAAAGCTGCCTGTGATCTGAACTCAGTTTGGTTTACATCTGACTGGGCTTGCTTCCTCTGCATAAGGATCCAGTGTCTGTCAATGTACTCCTGTCACTGACGTGCCTTAACTCTTCTGGACATTCCTGTACAGCTAAACCATTGTGAATGTGTGAATACACTAATTTTTTCAGATGCTCATAACCAATTTTGCTAGAGTGAAGTATTTAATTTTTAGCCCACAAGATTGTTTTTTAAACTTCTGCATCAAGCGCTGTGATGGGAACTGGAGCTTTATATGCACTTGTTTGCAAAAAGGTTTTGTACTGAAGTGTAGGAAACAGCACATCTTGGACAGTTATTCAGAATTGTTGTTTCCCAGCCATCTCTTGTGTGGCTATGGAAAGATTTCAGTTATCCTTTCAATTTCAGTCTGTGTCCTGAAGCCCAAGAAGCAATCCAAGTAAACAGCAGCTGTTTACTGTCTGGGCAGCTGTCTTCAGTCATTTGTTTCAGCAGCTCCAGTGCACGTGTTCCCAAAATGCTGTACTTCCCAAAGTAATCTCTGCAAGCAGCAAGCTAGCCTAGCTTTTCCTTCAATCTATAGCAGTTACCTGGCATGGAATTTAAGCCTATTCACCTCTATTTTACTTGTCTAATGCATATGCAGAATAGTTCATTCCTTTTGCTTCACAGTAACCTCTTACAGTTCTTGAAGAATGCAATTATGTTTCCCCTCTGCCTTCTCTCTAGGTTAAATGCCATTTATTTCAGTTCTCCTCCCTGGAACAGTTTTCTAGAGCTCTCGGAGTTCCTGTTCCCCTTTCTTCCCCGCCCCCTTCAGCTGGCTGCCCTTTTCGACATGAGATACCCGACACAACCGTACGCCAGCTGAGATGTCTCAGAAGTGAGGCTTGAGTTTGTCATTCTTCTGTCAGTCCTTCCAGTAGCAAGTATTAGTTTTGATATTTACCTGAACACTGACGTGCGGATCAAGACATTTTCAAAGACATTTGAAGTTCAGGAACCTTTGTATATATTGCATGAAGGAGTAAGTCTGGACTGCAGGTCTGAAAAGGGGAGTGATGCCGTACCTGTAGGAACTGCAGAGGCTGTGAACATCTGAGGTTGCATCAGAATTTCAGGTCTAGGAATATTTCAGCTCTCAGCATTTCACTCAACTCTGGGAATGTTTGTATTTCCACCTGCAGTGTGTGGTTACATGAGCTCTAATTGGGTAGAGGTAGCAGCACAGCTGTCACGCTGAACACGCCCGGGGTAGAGGCTGATGCTTGCTGAGTGTTCAGTCAGCTTCTGCGACAGCCTTTGCAGTCTGGAGGGTGAATATCGCAGGTGGTTGAACTTCCGCGACTCGACAACTGCCTCGCCGTATGTCTGACAGCGCTGGACGTGCCATGCACACGGATCCGGGCCAGGGCTGTGACGAGACGGCCTCTAAAGGCGCTGGGTGCGCTGATACACGAGTGAGTTGTCTCTCCCCTGAGCTGGCGGGCTGGGGTGGCAATGCTGCATGTGCGCTGCCTGCATCGCTGTCTGCAGCGCAAGTTTGCGGCCTTTTGGCATCGCCGGTGGCGGGAGCCAGCGCCCATCCCCGTCCTGCGGCCGTTCCGCTGCCTCGGACCCCCGCGCAGGTTCCGAGTCGCGGCGGGGTGCCCGAGGGTGCCCGGCCCTGCGGCTGCCTCGGCGCGGGGGCAAGGAGCGGGGGACGGCGGTAGGGGGTCACGGTGCCGCGGGGCCAGGCCCTCGCTGAGAGTGGCGGGGC